>OZ038484.1:85024834-85224834 GCA_964036315.1 Acanthosepion esculentum
ATCAAGCTTAGTGTAAATTCACACAAATAGCAATGTGTCTCATCTGATCTTGGAAATTAAGCAGCATCAAACCTGATGGGTGACCAGCGATGAACACTCAGCAATTTGTGGTATTGTGTAAAATGAAGCAAAGGTTCATAATTAAGTGACATGTCACCTAAAAAGATTATTGCATTCTTTGGCTCTTGTATTTATTCAAGTATCACATCTCAATTCAAAAAATAAAAGAAATCATGTTGAAAGCCTTGTGTAACATTTCAATTTTTAACATTTATGTTCACCTGCAATTATCTCAGATTTTGGGTAGTTAAAATAAAATGTTTTCTGTTTTACATGGATGTTTTTCTTACAACAAACTATGGATAGTATCAGAGAACTGCTAACAACACACTACATTTGTTTTTATGATGATTTTTTTTGTCCATACCCTATAAACAATGGAAACATTTTTTAATTAGTACCCTTTCTCAACAAGCAATAGATCTCTTTTCAATTAGTGTTCATGCACTATAAACAATGGACTCTCAGAACTTATTTTCAGATTCAAGAAAACTCTTTGCTAACTTTTTATCTCCTTCCATTAAATTTTATATTTTATGAAATTTTTATTAAAAAAATATTCATTTAATTATGAAGTCATGATGATTTGAAAAACAGCATAAACACTGAATTTTAAAGTTTATTCTTTATTTCTGAAATAGGTATTTGTTTTGTTTTAATGGGATGCCAAAAATAAGAGACTGAAGTACACTGGGTGTTTCTGTCCTCCTCCACTTGTAGAAATATCTCAGTCAGATGATATATATGGCCTAATAGGTAAAGAAGTAGTGTAGTTGTGGTAGGTGTAGGGCATAGATTGGATCTATTTGGGTACTGCATGACTGCTGGAAGCCAAAGTTATGGAAGGTAGAAAGTAGGTTTTCTTCAAGTATACAAGGAATATGTGAATTCTGGTGAGACATCAGTAGCACATAAAAATTGCAAGCAATTGCAGGTATTGCAAAAAAAGGACTGCTGATGATTAATAAGGATAATACCCACCCAAGAAGTGGAAAATTGCAGCAGATCCTATTTTAATTCAATGTGCCTGCCATACTTCTGCTTCCATTATTGTGGCTATTAATATTGGGCTTGTGTGAAATACTTTGAAAAATCATCCATGTATTTCTACTCGTAAATAGAGTGGATAATGTGTAAATTAATTTAAATACATAATAAACTAAGAGGAGGCACAGTAGAATAATGGATAGTGACTCAGATTAAGGAATCGGAGAGCCGAGTTCAAATTCCAATCGAATCTATTACATTGACTTACGTGCTAATATCCTTGGGAAAGGTATGAATCCTCTTCTTCTCCCCCCAGCTCTGGGTAAATAGCAGGACAGACCAGTTTCTATAGCACTGGGTGGCAACTAGTCTACTGCAGAAAGAAATGGCAAACTACTGCGAGACAAATCTGCCTTGTCAGTCATGTATCAAAAGATACATATCACCTAAACATGTATCATGCATGGCACATAACTGACTGAATGAATTAATGCAACTGATGGTACATTAAAACGACTATCCTACATAATAAATAAATAACAAGACAATTTTTATTACAGGTGCACCACATGTTCTGGCAACTGATGATTTGGCACCTGTTTTAATCCCGGAAAAATAATGAGCAACCATAATAAATTTCACATTTGACTAGGTCACCAGGAAGCCACAGGTGGTATTGTGGGTGGCACATGATCACTTAGTTGTTTCTAATAGTCAATGATGTAGAAATAGGAGAGATACATAATTAGTGGATCAGAAGTGTATTGCTGAATTTTTAGCAAACTTGGACCTCTGTGCTTGCAAAAAAATGAGTGTCAAGAAGTTGTTTTTTCTATTGACATCGCTATTATTTTAACTACTTTTAGTCCTCGGCTATGTTTATTGTTTTAAAAGGTGATGATTAGGAATGATAACAGCAAATTTATACATTTTCTTTATTATTTTTCTGTCATTTCTCAAGAACAGACACTGTTTATTTATTAGATTATTTATTGGAATGGTTGGCAAAACATCAGCTAATTGCCAATTAATTCAAACTTTATTAAACGGTAACTAATAAGGATTTCCTTATAGTTGGTTTATATATTTTAATAATTTAGTTAATGTTTATAAACTTATGAATAAAATATTGTTTTCATATTTATTTCTTTATAAATTGATAAATGATAAATATTGCATTGCATTAGTTTTAATTGTATTAGTGTTTAGAATGTTGTAAATATAAAATTATTCTTGTAAATAAGCAATCTAATAAATAAACAGTGTTTTATATTTTTGTTGTAAATTCTCAAGAACAAAAAATATATGAATTCATTTTCATCATATGTTTAGGTTTCATTACAATTCTAATCATCGCTTTTTAAAGCAATAAACATTGCAGAGGGGGTGAAGGCAGTTAAAATAAAAGCTGTGTCAATGGAGAAACCATCTTTTTGACACTCCATTTTTTTTTTTTTTTGCACGTATGAAGGTCCAACTTTGGAAAATTCTTATAATATGTCTTTTGTTGGTTTTGCAAAATGGATAATCCAATACAGTTCTGGAACCAAGGCTACCAGAAAATCAGTTGTGTGCCTATATAAAGAATTTCAAAGAAAAAAACTTCTTATTTCATATAATATTCCATTTATATTAAGATGCTTTTGTTTTTGGATAAATCTAAATTTTCTTGTGGGAAATATCATGATTAGCAATTGCTGTCTCAATTGTTATATAAAAAGGGGGAAAAGATCAAATAAGGATAGGTGCAATGTTCATTTTTTAAAGAAGAAGTAATATTCTTTTTAATGTTTTGTACAGATATATTATAAAAATGCTCTCTTAGTTTACTTATACAGCTTTTGTGATAGTCATGAATATATATGTGTGTGCGTATGTGTATAATTGAGTTTCACATAGAGGGGACAGTTGAAATAAAAGGTATGGCTGGAATAAGGAAGTTCTAGGTGGATTTTTTCCAAAAGAAGAATAATCCTCCTGACCTCTTTATTTAATACTCAAAGTTAAGTTGAAAACTGCACAAATTTGATCTGATCAAATCTTTCTTAACAAATCATGTAATGAACAGCCACTCTTTTAGATCCTTTTATATTAATGTGGGAGTCCCCCAGAGCTTTTTCTTTAGACCCACTTTGTTTCTTATCTTCCGTTGTCATCAGTTCCCAAATTGGTATTTATGCTGATCATTTACTCCTGTCTTAATAGTAAGTTTGACAGGTCCCATGAAGTAAAACTAGCAGCTGATTTAAAAAATGACCTCCAATCAGTTGTTAACTGGGACAAGAAATGGCTTGTTAATTTTAATGCATTCAAAATGAAACTGCTATATTTTAGTCATCTGAGAGAACTATTTTTGCCTTCTGACAGTATGGCTGATGCTAACCTCCAGGAGAGCAACTCATTGCACTTTCTTGGCCTCATGTTTTCTACTGATATGAAGTGAAAGGTTTATGCTGAATCAATTGCCAGGTTTGCTGATAGGAATGTTGGTTCACTGTGAATGAACCAGAATCCATCTTGCACATTTATAAATCCATGATTCGAGTCTGCATTGAATATTGGTGTCATCTCGGCTCTGTTTCTTCTGCTATGTCTTGAGATTCTTGAGAAAAATCCAAAGAAAGGCCTGAAATATTATTGGTCCTGACCTGGAATCTCAACTTCAGTTACTTTCCCAACACTGTTTCCTGTGCCTTTTCTATAAATATTTTCATGATAATTGCTTTCATGAGAAATCCTTCTTTGGTAGCATGTCCACATAACTTTAAGCGTATTACTAGATTGGCAACTAGGTCTCATTGTTTAAATGTTAAAATAGCTGGATGTAACCATTAAGTTCTAATAGTTTGTTCTCGCATTTCTCATATGTGGAATTCTCTTCTGGTCTTTTGCTTCCCTGCCACCTACGATCTTCAAAAATGCAATGTCTTCCTGAATCCTGTTATTTTATTATCCTTTCTCCTCACTAACGTCTTCCCATTCTTTTTCACTCCCAGTAACCCCTTGTGTCTTAGTGGCAGTATCGCCTTGATTGCGGTGAAATGATTAAAAAAATTGTAATAACATATTTTATTTACAAATGATCTGTGTAAAGTTCAAAATATGTTTTAAAAATTCTATAAAATAATTTTAACACAGAATATCCCTAGTCACACAAACTGAAAAAGTGAGAGAGCCTCAAAACTGTCTTTAGTATTCTATTTCAAATCACAATGTCCATTTCATAAGTACAATTGTCAATAAAATCCATATCAATTGTCAATAAAATCCATATCCATATCTATACGCGCTCGTGCGAGCGCGTGCGTGCGAATGCACATTAAATATTTAATAAGAAAGAAAACCCTATAAGGTACAAAAAGGGATCAAATTTTAAATTTTGTTACAGGGGAATAAATAATTTGACTTATTTTTTTACTGCTTTTTTTTCTTTGGCAGTATACAAGGAATTATTTCCCAAATTAGATTTATGTACCCAAAATATACGCTGGAACAGGTGAAGTTGCAGGAGGTGAATGAAGTGCCCTTTCTATTGATTGAGTGTTGGTGATGAATTGTCGTTCATGTCCTTCACCTGTATACCATTTGTCCTCTTTCTTTTGGCTTGTAGAACATTCGGAACTGGTTGCTGTGTATTGTCACTGTCTTCAGGCTGGCCGTTTCTTCTTTTTCAAAGAGATTACATTATGTTAAGGGGTTAAGTCAGCGATAATCTGCTAAGATGAACGAATTTCGAGCAAACTGTAGCTTCGAATTGTTGCTAAAACTGAACTGGTAGGGAACACATTATCGCCTCCTTTTACTTCAGAAAAGGTTCGAGCTGCGTTGAAAAGATTAAAAATGTTTAAATACAGAAAGGTTAAATTAGCTTAATCCATATCAAGAAATATTCTGTTGGAAGAGCAGTGTTTTGAAAACAACAACTGAACACAAAACGAGAAGGCGACAGCTATCGACGCATTACATTCTTTTCAATCACTTGTATTTCCCCCAATGATTCTCTATTGTGATGAGTTAATAATAGAAAGGGCCCAAGGAGGATTGACAGCGGTCGAGGAATGTAAAAAGCTTGGTTTTATTGTATAGAACCGGAGGAAAACACGAGAGGAAGCTTGTTTGTATTTATTTAAAATTGTTGTTGGAATTAAATATAAAAAAAGAGACAATTAATACAGTTAGTTTCGAGAAATTAGATGGGTTAAGGGGCTATTAAGGAATTGGACCCAAATATAAAGTTGGAGATTATTTAGTAACTGTGTAAGACTCTGTACCTACATGCTACAATCGAACGAAATGATAACAAGTACATTACTACTTCCTCAGCTGAAATAAAAAAATTATTTCTAAAGTCCCTTGAGATTAATTTTGTTTCCATGAAGACGTAGATTGTTTTGGTTTATTAGGCAGAATATTTTCGAAAATAAAAAGGTGTCTTTCTAAAAGAAACTGGGCCAACGTCGATTCAATCAAATGGTCTCTCCGCTTTGTTTATATAACAACATATTCGCCGGTGGGCTTTTTGAGTAAGTAGGTTATCAGAACTGGATCAAGTGGTCGGCTGGCCATGTGCTTTCCGAGGCAAAATTAAACCCTTAGAAAAAATAAATTAATGGTCAAATCATAAGAATACATACATACATACATGCATATATACATGCATACATACATAAGCTCTTGACCCTAACATCCAGGAGATGCTGTAAAGCAAATATCATTTTCCAAAGCCCAAGTTTTGGATGTTACATCAGCTGAGATTTTCAAATTCGGTGGAAACAATCTTGTAAGAAAACTTCGCAATCTCTTCCTTGTCATCTTGGAGACTGGATACATTCTACAAGATTAAAAAAAAATGTGCCATCTCTACAAATACAAGGACGAAAAAGAAGTTTATGATAACACTCGAGAAAATTCATATTTTCAATTTAAATATATGTGAGGGCGCACAAGAATTCTGTCATGATTGTCAACAAAGATAAGTGACGCTGTTAAGTGCAGTTCGTAACAGTAGCTGTAAAAACACACCACCAAATTATCACAATAAACATTGAAAAGTGGAAGAATGAGCAAACAGGCATCCGCATATATAACTTGTTTTTTTTTCATCATCCTCATAGTTATGTTACAAGCGATTGGAAGTTCAAACTACTACTTACCGATGTCAAGCATTAAAGTTGGAGAAAGGAAGACGCTTGTTTATACAACAACTATGTAACAAACAACTAAAAAATAAATTACGTTTTATTAAAAAAACAAACAAAAAAAACCTTGTTATGGTATTCCCGTCTTCTTTGTCATTATTCCAAGACTTGGCGCAATCTCAGAAATCTACCACCTTTATTTTTTGTGACATTTAGCTAGCTGGAGCTTGCGACGTTTCAACCCTGAGTTTGGGACTAAAACACTACGTAAGTTAGAAGAGTCTCTTGTCCAAGGCGGTCGCCGAACCAGTAAACCGGCTGTAGTGCTACGTTGAGTGACGGAACCCGGTGGAGTGATAAGTCTATTAGAAACCATTAGAAGCCGGTGTACTACCAAACAATAGATCACATTACTCTCTCCAATGCTTCATCCTTGGATTTCGGACGTTCGGCACTTAAGGCATCACCTTCACTGATCTTAAAACCTTTTTTGACATAAAGATTACATCTCTATTTTAAAAGATGTGTACATATCAGTTTTAGAGAGATTCAGATAGTGGCACGCAAACAAGACATATGGATGGAGTTGGTCAGGTGCTCAACTGCACAGCGATCCTACGACCACACCCAGTCATGGGACCGATCATGATGACGACGACGATAATGAGGATGACTGATTCGAAATGTGGCTGCACTAAACCTCTTAGTATCATCGATTGCAAAGTGTGCTAGAGTATCCTCAGAAATCTCTTTGGCAAAACTACCAAAGCAGGGTATTCCAGTTGAATAATTGGAATATTCTACTTGACTGGCTTTTTTTTTAACCGAAAGTGTCTTTGTTGCCGACTAAAGATGCTACCAATTTAGACCCGAAAGTCAGCAAAGCAAAGCAGGTATTTATGTATCGGTGAAGGTATTTTTATCCAAATTCGCTTTATCTCGGCGATAAGAGACACTGTGTACTTTTAACTGTAAAGATCTTTTGTCTCTTTTATTTACTTGACCGTTATATAAATGGATGATATAAATAACAAAAAGGAAACAGTCACATTGTTAATCAAACATGTTTTTCACGGTTCCTTTCATCTTTGTCTTATGATAATGGACAAGATTTGGTTGTAAAGAAATAAAATTTATAATCCAAAAGATGAGATAAGGATATATTTTAATATATCAAGAACAATATTGGGGAAAATGGATGACAAAGTAGAAAAGTTTTCTTTCGGCGTCCTTCAAACATAACAAATTTAGTTTGATGAAGTCCTAAAGACGAAACGCCTCAAAAGAAAAATTTTCCACTTTATCATACATTTTTTGCAAACCAAAAGATGAAAATACATATTTAGTCTGACAAAAGGTTTCGTTTTTTAAGAACTTAAAAAGTACAAGACACTCATACAAACATTTTTAAGAAAAAAAACAACAAAAAAAACACTTAAGTACCAAACAATATTGGGACCTATTCCGTTAATCCGTACCCACTCCCCATAACATTTAATTTTGCCGTTCAATGACTCCTAGATGTCTCATGTGAATGCTGAAATACTTGTCTTGTCTCATGTCTGGACGCCTCAGGTGAAGCTATTGCCACGTCTTTCCGCAATTAGACATTGCTTTTTTTCTTTCACTTTCTTCATTTGGAAAGACAACACTTAAATTAATTCATTCATAATATTTTAATAAAATTTCAATCTATTCATAATTCACCTTCATAATATTTCCATTCATTCATAATTCAATTTCATATTTCAATTCGTTCAAAATATATTATTTCATTATTCCGATTTCCCGATTCTATTTTTGCAAATCAAAACATCACCAGCGTTCTCATGCATGAAGCGTAGATAAAAACGTTTGTAAAATTAAATTAAATTGATATTTTTTCTTTCTTGTATATACTTTTAAAAAAATTGTCCCCTCTTCCTCAATGCCAGATCCATATCCTGAACACCGTAAATTTAGTAACTTGATGTTCTTTCTGTTGCTCACAGCATTCAGCTTGCAAAGATTCGAAAATATTCTGGTGGCGAGGGATTAACGGTAAAATAAACAATAATGTGTGTGCGGTGGTGTAACAGATACACGCGCGGAAAGTGAAATTGGCGAACCGAGTTCAAACTTCGACCTAGTCTGTTATATTTTCTTGGACACTTTCTGTCCTTGAGAAAGACATGAATTCGTCTCTTCTCTCCTTAGTTATGGATTAAATAAAAGAATAGATTGGACTGTCTAGCCTTGGGTAGCAACCAATAAGGGGAGGAAAATTCTGAATTCCAAACAGTGAAGAAATTAACGGGAAATCACACCAGTATTTTTCCTAAATGCATGACAATTCACAGATAATTAAGAAAAATCTGCGGAGAGTCATGATTGTTTAAGTTCTGAAGGGGCATGACATAAAAAAGCAAGAATGTTCTGAGTATGATGAGAATAAGTACTGAAATACTGATAAAATCAACCATATTAACTTCTGTTTTTCAAGTGAATACTGATTGCACACACGTATGGTTCCTCCAGATTTAAAAAAATCTTCTAGCTTTTCTGTGAAGCTCCCGATTCTGAATGATTTTACCTTCATTATCTGTGAAGATAACAACAAATAGCTCGTATTTCATTTTCATTAAATAGGTTCAACTAGTTATAATTATTTTGTAACTTTATTTTATTTATTTATTTATTTATTTTTGCATTTGTCAATGTATTATGTACATTTTCTTGCCTCTGCTCATCCATCCAGTATAGTGGGTAGCAACCATTACAGGAAAAATGTAGTAGTGCTTTTACAAAAGTGCCATAGTGATGATGACATTTAGGTCCTTTCCTTACAATTAATTTTTATTGAATAAAATTTAAAAAATTATGGAAATTTACAAAAAAGGTAGCTTGATAAGATTCCAAGCAAAAAGTCGCTAAACGAATGGAAATCATGATCATTTTTAGATTCACCTTAAAAAATGATACAGACAAAATCCATAAATCGATGGCTCACTTACAATGTATTTTTAATTCATTGAGAGCCTTTTTTCCTCTAAATCCTTGCAAAATGATCAAGGAAGAAGAGCAGATGAAAAGTGTCGCTATCCTTAGAAACTCTTAGGAACCATACAATTTTGACTGTTTAGCTGGGAAGAAAGAATTTTATAATACCTCAAGCAAAATATACGTTAATCCCTAGAAAAAAATCATTTAAATTATCAGGAAAGATTTCATAAACAAAGAAAATAAGAATAGAATGATTATAAAATAGTTTGAACAAGTATTGGTAATAAATTGCATAATTAATTAATTAATTAGGCAAAGATCTTAATCATGTCTACAAGATGTCTACATTCGTCCTCTCCACATACCTTTCACATGAATATTTTACACATAATAAATTTCCAGTTATAAGAGCTGAGTAAAAATATTTTCGTTATTTTGGTAGAAGTGAAAAACACAAACTCAATTTTCGATGTAAAAATTGGTCTTTAGAAATATTTTTCAACCAGCCTTGAATTTTGAATTTATTTTAATAAAATTAATTGCTGTTACAGTTACAATAACCGGTGTTAATCAGCAGATTAATGATGAATTCAATAAAAACTGGTGGTATGAATTAACCACGTGTGTATGGCAAGAGACATTGCGAGTTAAGCCAGTTTGCTTAAGCTCACAGTAGAGACTATATGTTAATAAAATCAATTTCTTGTCAGCCTAAAAAAACAAAACTAAAATTATTCAATAAAGCATTTGAATCTTCATGAATGGAAATTATTATGTCCTGATTCCAATGACTACAACTAAAATGATCAAGTATTTAAAGGAGATAAAATGAGAAAAGTATCAATTCAATCAATGATATTTACTTAAACTTAATGGATGTAATATTCTAAACAAGTAACATTTTAGGGGAGAGGAAACTGTACTGTCTTAACAGCATTTGGGACAAAGTGTAGTATTGTATGTAAATGTGGTACTGTTATAGAAGCAGTAAGCCACAGCGAATGCCAGTCGAGTTACCATCTGTTGACCTGACAACGTCTATTCCAGAGATTACTCTACTTCATAACAATATGGCGTCGCCGCTAGGATTCCTAACAGTGTTGGATGAACCGGAGCACGTAGAAACGTGGATTAGTTGTTTAATAGCGTTGGCTAGGGTAAAGAAACTGAAAGACAAGAAAGCACCCGGAGGAGAGAATGAAATTATGAGAAAATTGCAACCATTATAAAAAGAAGCGTCAAGATATTGAGAATTTGAAAAACCGGGTCCAAGAGAAATGTCTATAGAAGACGAATTGATCCTTCCAAGGCTATTTGAAGGCATGTATGACGTCACATACAAACATAAGATCCTAGAATGGCTTCAAGCGAATGATATGAATTTAGAAGCAAGTGTAGAATTCTTACAGCAATTAGAATTAATGAATTTAATAATTCTAAAATCACTGTGGAAGCATATAAAACAACTGAAATCAAATGCAAATATTGCAACAAAGGACACGAAAGAAACAAAAACAAATGTCCAGCTCTAGGAAAATTATGTTTAAACTATAAAAGCAAAAACATTCCAATCTGTTCGCAGACACAAAAAGAGAATAGAAAGGGTAGAAAATATAAACCCTCATACTGAAAATACAGAAGTATATTTGATAAGAACTCCTACAAAAAGTAGAGAGGCAGTAAAATTGAAGGCATGACTTTTCTCATCAAGGTTGACACAAGGAGCAATGTTATCTTGATATACAAAATATATCTTTATATATATACAATATATTATAACTTAATATATATCTTATATATTACATGAATGTAATATATACAAAAAGATTGATATATATATATATATTTATATATAAATATATATTAGACCTTATATATATATCTTTATATATATACAATATATTATAACTTAAAAGCATATATATTTTTATATATATACAAAATATATATCTTGATCTCCGGGAATTGCTGGGAAAATGTCAAAAAACCCAAATTAAGAAAAAGTAATCTTAATTTAAAACAATTTGTTGGATCTATCATAAAAACTCTAGGCTCCTTTCGAGACAAAACACCGTTTTGTGATTATTCCCATCACTATTGTAGAACGCACAAAAAATCATGGGAATAGAAATTTTAAAAGTGGTTACGGCGAAATTAATAAACTGTGTAAGGTCTGAAGAATCTGACATAGGACTAATGAAAGGATATAAAGCGAGTATTCGGCTAAAATATGAATCTCGAAAAATACCTATTCACATTCTACACATAGTAGTCGCCAAACTAAAGAATATAGTAAAACAAGACATATTGGAGAAAGTTACCCAAAGTGGGAGCAGTTGGGCTTCACCAAATGTTGAGATTTGAGGATATGCGGGGATTACAAAGTAGGTGTGAATCATCAGATATGTTCTGATTCATTCCCCTTACCTAACATAGAAACGGCAAGTCATGAATTAGCAGGAACGAATTACTTTGCCAAGATTGACCCGAAATTGGCATATAACCAAATAGAAATTGAAAATTTAAAGAAGTCACTACAGTCAATACCCCACTAGGCTTACTAAGATGGACTCGTAAAGAGTAAACAGGAATTTTAAAAACTGATCAAGTTTTAAAGAAATTAAAAAATGCTCGTATGACGATAAATAGCGATAAATGTGAGTTAAATTGCGCCAAAATATCGTATTTAGGATACCAAATCTCTCAAGAAGGAATTTCACCAGACAATAAACTGATAAATAAAATATCAGAAGTATATACACCAAAAAATAAAAAGAATTAGAATCCTTTTGGGGACTGACCATTTTTTATAACAAATATCTACCTTGATACGGCGAGCTAGTAGAAGCATTTGCAGAATTACGGAAAAGGAATATAGAATTTAAATGGACTCAAAGATAAAATATAACTTTTGAAAGTTTAAAATAGTACTAATAAGAAAAATGATTGAAAAAATCTTTGATTCAAAAAAAGAAAAGCCATTGACTACAGATGGAAGTGAACATGCTATAGCCGCAATTTTATCCCAAGAAGGCCATCCAATAATGTATCTGTCGAGAAAATTAACATCAGCTGAAGCTAACTAATCAAATATTGAAAAAGAAGCATTAGCAATAGGATGAAGCAGAGAAAGAGCTAAAAGTCTTTTGTTAGGACGAACATTTTATCAGATCAGATAAGTCAGATCACAAACCTTTAGAGTTTATATTTAACCCCAGAAGCGAATTACCAAAAGTTATATCCTCTAGAATTTTAAGATGGGCTATAAAACTCATGGCCTTTGATTTCAACATCATATACATAAAGGGGAACACTATTCCATACGTGGATGCGCTATCCAGACTAAATTTCGACAGTAAAAATTTAGAAGCGTCTGAAAATTCAGAAAATAAATACTGCACTGGGTTGAATTGGACTCATTTCCTTAATCCTTCAACAGGGGTCTCTCTCCCCTGAGTATAAATACTGGCTGACTCTTCTCTCTCTCTCTCTTTTCCGACTCAGGCCTTGGGTCGCCATCTCGCGTGGAGATGAGGTAAAATCTCTCTTTTTCGACTTAGGCCTTGGGTCGCTACCTCGCACGGAGACGAGGTAACATCGTTCTTTTTTTTCACTTAGGCCAATATGTGACATCTCACAGATACAGCGTTGCCCATATTCTGGGAACACGCTAAGAACAATACACGTATGTACGGACACTCAACACAACACACACACATAATTTCTCCATACAAACACTATGTAACTTTTCATGTCTTTGTGTAACTCGTTATTAATATATATTTGTTTACCCATGTATATCGGTCTTGTTTGTTTTCTTTGGACTTAATGTCCGACATTCTCATGTAGCTGGACCGGCCAGCGGGAAAGTTTAACCTTCTGATATCTCTTCACATCTTCATCCCCACGGTCCGCTACAAGCAGCAGCCGCCTGAGTCAGCGTTTTTATTTGTTATTGCATTTTGGTATTTTTACTACGTCATAAAGTCAGTTTACAAACAAGTAACAAACTTTTACCAAACAATTTTGGCATGCTTTTATTTACTATACAGGAGTGGGCGATGGAAAAATTGTGAAAGTGATGACACCAAAATGGTTTGGAACCCCTAATTTAAAAGGTCACTATAACCTATGTCTTTGTGATATACATTAGCTAGATGTTCACACATTTTTGTTTCGCTCATCAGAACCAATTGTTTTAGTTGACTGAAGAAGGAAAATAGATTTCAAGGCTATGAATAAGCTTTTGCAGGTTTTTTTTTCAGATTAAAGAACAGAGAGTCCAAAACAGGGAGAAATGTTTTCATTTTGAAATTTTCACTTTTATTTAGCGGTATACTTCATTCTCGATTCTATAATCAGAATATAGACTACAACTCCTAGCATTTTTTGTCCATGTTCACTGACTTTGTCTAAATCCCTGAAGGTTTTTTTATCTCTCGCCTTGTGTCCCTTTCTGGTCAGCTGATACAGAATACAGTGTATTTTTAATTTTCTCGAAACCTCCATGCAGAGCATTGACAGCATCAAAATGTGACGATCATCTCGTGCCAGGCAAATGTGGGTCAAGCAGAAGCTTGACCATAACAATATTTTCCTAAAGATGGTGTCAGATGTGAAAAAAGCGTAGAAAAAAAGAAGATTGATGTTGAACAAAGTCAAAGTACTTTCCAATCAATAGCAACATTCTACCGCTGGCTGTGTCCAACACAGAGTTACGAAGATGGCGAATTCAGTCAGTTGACTAATCCGTGCTTAGTACAGTATCCAGACATATTTGAAGCATTATCATACGACTGATTACTGCAGTTTGATAGTGGATTTTTGTTTTTATTCAGGAAATCTAGAACGGCGTATAATTTAATACTTTTTTCACAAAGGTCGCCAGTTAGGTACCGTGAATTCCTCTTTCCAGTATTTCCGCGCAGTTTGAGGAAAAAGTCAAATTCACTTAACAGTTTTAGAATACTTTAAAAAAAGTTTCGATTTTTTTACAAACACAACATTTTGATTCTCTGCACGAAATGCCAAACTTCTGGCGGAAAAGAACGTGAATGATAGAAACTCCACGTGTCAACATTTTATGCCAGTATTCCTGTTCTAAGTAATGCTCTTTGATTTATATAAAAATCTCAACATTCAGTTTATACCGAATCAAATATATTATCATTCACTAGTGATGTTCTTATCTATTTTTATGTTCTACAATAAGATAGAAACCTGATGTAGCAAAGGGAAATTCTTTCTTAGACAATAAGCGACATACGAAGCAGTATAAATTTGGGATTCTGAATTATACACACTCGCTATTCCGCAGTTTATGTTTGAATAAATTCTCTAATAAATAGCTTGTCTAAGTTCTGAGGTTACGTCGTACATTCTGCATTAATTTAATATAAAAAGTTGAAAACATACTGGCCACTACAAATCTAGTAATCCATTTAACCATAATGCTCCAAGGGGCAGTATTTGTAACATGAATCTCACATTCCTTTGTCATCACAGATTTGTGTATTTTCTCTTGTGAAATGTCCCCAAAAACAGAAATAGGTAATGGTATGTTTGGAACAGGATGGCTGTTGGACATAGGAGTAGATGTAGATATGATGATGTATTTGGACGCCCTTCACAGTCGACGCAACGACCTCCCTTCCACAGAACTGGCCTTCCAAACCCGCCGTCACCTCGGCCTACCTCTGCCTACATCGGCTCGTTTACAAGGTATTCCTTTCGCAGTCATCCCCAGTGACATTCGCTCCACATAACAGCTCTACTTTGACGCGTTTACAAGGCATTCCCAGTTGACACCAGCGGCCTCCGTTCCACAGAACAGGGCTACCAAAACCATGCCAATCCTACGTCACCCTGTTTCAACACAACAGGTCGACCAACAAGACGAACTGCAAGCGTGACCTCCATTAACCAAACGTCCACCAACCGTATCCTGTGACCTCGGCCACGCCGTCACAAGAAATGGTTCAGCTCCCGACACTACGCGTACACACGATCGCTATTCCTCTACTCTCTACCAACAATAAACGTTGTTTCACTCTAATCCTCGTTATTCCTTTCTCTTGCTACCATATGCTTAATATAACATAGTTCAACAGTAACCCGATGCAAATACTATTTCCTTCCCACTCTTGGTTATGTGATGTTCAGTTGCATTATATATGGTGACTTAAAGTTACGTTATGACTGTTCATTCGCAACCAAAAGTAGCCTCAAAACCCGTAATAAAATCAACATGCATAGACCAGCTAAGACAAGTTGGTATCTGATCCCGTGCAAGCAATGGATGGGCAAAAATAGACCAATATTTTGACCAGTTACTTGAGTATACACGCTTGGGTACGCCACATTAAATAACTGACCTTGTGTCGCATCCTGACTCGGTGGGGTGTCTGGTAAATACCTGTAGTATCTGTTCTGCGGCCTTGACCAGTAATGATAACCTAAGACAAGCTTTGTACCCGATCCTGGGTAAGCGGGAGCTGGGTAAATTTTTACCAGTGGCCTGAGTGTACGCGCTCAACCAAGTATCCTGAGTGTACTGCTCAACTGCCCTTCTCAGGGCACAATGTCTTTTTTCTCTACTACAAAAACTGCCCTTTTCAGGCACAATGTCTTTTCTCTCTGCTACCAAAACTGCCCTTTTCAAGCACAAAGACTTTTCTTCCTACCTATACAACAAAGCAGACTAACCAGCCCGCCCAACCTGAAGAAGCAACGTCTAGTGACATAGCTCACAGCTTAGGCCGCAATCTCTGACCTATGAGCCACAAGCTATACCAACTCCTCGAACAGGCTGCTTCCAGGCCTGTTTAACACCACACTCACAATTCCAGTTACATTACCAACATACTAACTATTGGCTCAGCTCGAACCAATGATGACCTTCAACACGACCAACCTGAGTAATTCAAAACATTAGACCTTTTCGTTTTTCTTTGATACTTTGAAAGAAGTTTGGCATTATTATTAATCTAATCACCTCGTTCTCGTTATTCTTGCCTTTGACGTGTCACTTCTACCATTTTAATGTTTGCATAGTCTAACATAGATGAACGATGAACTGTAAAAAAAGTAAGAAAAAAATTATAAGAACTCACTTTTAAAATATTTAATTAATATTTCTTGACAGGGCATTAAGATTTTTGTTAGTGCCTATTGTAGTCTAGTACTTAGATTACAATTTACATCCATTCATCAGACTATTTGATTGTAAAATTGAGTTTATTTTTAGAAAACATTTTCTTATAATGAATTATTTTTTTAGATGCTAATTTATGACATAAACTTATTTCAAATTATTTTTCCTTAAAAAAACAAAAAATTATTTGAAATTGTTATATGTATTGCTAGATATTAAATGTGACATTTGATTTGAATTTTATTTGTATATTTCTGAAAATATATTCAATTTTATAAACAAGTCTCCTGATGAGTGGATGTAAGATATATCTGCTCAGTTTTGTATCCTAATGAAAACAAAGCAATTCCTAAAGAAAGGGATGGCTTTTTTATTTAATGATTCGACAGATTTTTATTACTTAAACGTTATTTTTAATGGATACTCATATTTGAGCAGACGCTCTGTTTACGTTAGGATACGAAACTGAACAGATATGTCTATTTCAAGAGTCAGAAAAAAATCTGTGTTTAAAGGCCCTTTTCGATATTGCTTGGTCATTAATACACTCTGTACTGTAGCCTCGAGAGTTTAAAACATGTTACATCTAATGACGGTTTCCCCTAGTGGAATGCAAGTTCGAATCATACTGGAGAGTGCATATTTTTTCTCTAATTTTCAGTTTATAAATAAATATACTGTTTAATAAATAAACGGAGTATCTACTTAAATACAAGCTTCCATTAAAAATAATGTATAAGTAATAAGTATATATATATATATATATATATATATATATATTGATTGATTGATTGATTTAGTATAGTTTAGTTGTTGCACAAGAATGCAAGTTTGTGATTCTCAGTAAGTTCAATCCTCACTGGTCCCACTAAACTTGCAATCTTGTGCTACATTAAAGCTACACTAAGTAAATTGCTATACACACAAATTCGTATTACTATCTTCTTTAAGTGATATGAGAAAATAAACCAACTTACCTTTATCATATATTTATATATTTGTAATGATTTACTTAGATTAGAACACTGGACACAATTCCCTGATATAAGTTAGAAAATCGTTTATTAAAGAACTAAAATAAAAAAAAGTGTTTTCATATGTGTGCCTTTGGAATAAATGGCCAACAGGATACTTTGTGATACTATTTGTTGTTGCCGGGGTAAAACGGAAGAAAGTTTTATTAAAACATAAGAAAGTGTTATGTACTGAGAGACATTGAAACGAGAAGTGTTAATACCAAAAACCTGTGGGCAGAATTGAAGATTTAATACACACATAAACGACCTGAATTGTATAACAAGCAGTTTGAACGAAAAATTGCCCCAGACTTAGGGGGCAATGTCGATTGACACACAGCTGGAAATGCAAACTGTAAAGCGAAAATTTTATTTTTCATAAACAACGAATTTGGAGTTGATTCCCCTGATCGAAAGTTGAGTTGAAATACCAGGAAGGGGTGGATAAGCCACCCACACTCACAGACGAGATTTATTGAGAGGTAATAATATGAAAGAGGGGAAGAAGGGCATTCCCCAGAATTATCAAATTCTCTTACTTTGCCAGTTTGGGTGAATATCCATAAATATGAATGTGCAAAGAAAATTAGGCAGAACAGAGAAGAGAGGCAGAAGAGACAGAGACAAGACCAAAGACAGGAGAGAGGCCCACGTGATTATCTGCTGATGAAAGCCGCTGACACTAACTTTGTGTCAAACTTTACCAACAACAGCAAACTAGATTTTGCCAGGTCAGCAATAATGTCACTTCTGATTTACATGTAGGTTGGGTTGATAACTGCATGCGAACTCTGATAAACCAATTATTGTACAGAAGATTAATATAAAAATTGTATTTACTTTTGTTTGATTTATTTGAGTGTTATTTTCTTCCTGTACACCATTGCCTTGCTTGGATCAGCCCAACATGAATATACCTGCAACAATTCAATTTTGGCTCCACAATCTCCTCCACAATGGTCTATTAAGGGCAGCCATTAGGAATTCTGATATAGTCATACTTTGCTATATTTTTCTGTAACTCATTTATTAGAGTTTGAAAAAATACTTTACTTTTTGACAACATATGTATTCTAGTTGGATTTTGGAAATTATTTTCAAATTTCAGTGTGAAAATTAATTTAAAAAATTTACCTGAATTAACAGGAAAAGATCAAAACTTACATTGGCATTTTTGTAATTGTTGTTTTTTTCTTTATTTAGTAGACTATTATATATTATATAGGGTTGAATATTTCTGAGATTAAACTTCAGCTGGGGTCAAGATTTTTGTTTTCTGTATTCATTGGACTGATACTTAGGAATTCATATTTACTTGGTTAAGCCAATTCCAGTTCTTGTCTAGATTTATTACTTTCTTTACACATTTGAAAAAATGTCAGTTTGATTAAACTTCAACATAAATCCAGATTTGTTGCTTTCTTTATTCATTGGAATCAAGGTGATCAATTGATACACACAACACAAAAACAATGAAGTTGCACAAGTTCAGAATTCTTTTTCTTTTGGCATTGGAAGCAACGTTAGGTTTCAATATTTACTATGATAAACTAACTTCAGCACAAGTCTAGATTCATTACTTTCTTTATTCAATGGAACCATGACTAGCATCCGATATTTGCTAGGATAAGCCACTTGAGCACAAGTCCAGATTTGTTGATATTTATTGAGGGGAACTTAGCCGAGGATAGATAATTGTTGGACTAAGCCAACTTCACAACAAGTATAGATTTATTACTTTCTTTATACATTGGAAACATTCCAAACTTTATATACGTGCTCAAGAATAATCGACCTTCAATCCATATTGGTTGCTTTCTTTTTGTCATTGAAACTATGGCCAAAGTTAAATACTTGCTGGACTAATTTAACTTCAGAACAAGGCCAGATTTGCTTGCTTTTATTACTCATTGGAATGATACCATGGGTTAAAAATTTACTGGACTAAATCAACTTCGGCACAATGGTAGATTTAATGCTGTTTTTTTGTGGTTATTTTTGCATTGGAATCATCTCAAGGGTTAGATATTTTCTAGACTAAGTCTTCAAGTTCAATTCTGTTTATTTTTATTTTCTTCTTTATTTTTTCTTACATTAGAAACACATGTAGGGTTACATAGTTTATTTTATCAATTAGAAAAAGCATTATTTTATTAATTACTGATACTCATTATTTTTTATTATTAACATTTTCCTCTTCTACTTTTTGTTTATTATTATTATTATTATTTAAGAAAAGAAAGGAAAAAACATAGTGTTTGACAATGTTAATGATGGGATGGAATAACCTGCCACCCCATGGACGAGTGTTGACCTGGGATCTGTGAGACTAGTGGCCTTCTGATAGCAGCACACGCACAACTGTACTGATTTGCGATGACTGTGTGCATAACTATTACTCCCTTGCTTGTTGTACTGGTTTCTACAATAAACCTGTTACTATTAATCCACCGTGTTTGTCCATTCCATTTCCCTATTAGCACGGAATATAATAGTTATGCAGAATGTCTGTCTTCTTCAAGGTATACTTAACAAATTTTTCATATATAAAAATATATAAATCTACAAAAAAATATTAAAAAATTGTTTAACATTGTCAAACACTGTTATTTTCTGTGTTTGTTATTGTTATTATTAGTAATATTCATAGTAGTAGTAATAGTAGTAGTAGTCATAGTCTCATTAAAAAAAGGAACCTTTTATTTATTGTCTTCTTCCTAATATTTTACTTATCCTTAATTGCGGCATTTTGAAATAATTCTGGCTTTGAAACAATGAAAGAAAATGAATAAGTTAAAGGGTTTGATTCAAAATATCAAGTAATTTTCTAAATTATCAAATATTAACTTGAGCAATCTAAAAAATAATGAAATTCATTAAATAAACACAAATTAAATAAATGCTCAAGTCCTAATAAAAAATAAAATCAACCAAAATTAATTCAAATGACAATAAAGCATAAAATTTGAATATGAAAAGGAATTTCATACTAAAAAGCAAAAATAAGAAATAAGTGAAAAATCTGACAATATTTGATGAGATTCCAGAAATTATGACACAGTATTGATTTGCAAACTTCATTTCCTGAAAGTATAAACATAATTTATATCAAAGACAAAATAAACTCTTCATGTAATTTAATAACAAAGTAGATAATTAATTGATTTTTTAAACAATCAAATTTTAATGTCAATAATTGAGAAAGAAGGATAAAAGAGAAACTTCAATCAATCGAGAAAACTATTAAATAATCCTTCTTTCATAAAAAGATTTTGTTCATTTTCCCATTTATTAGAAAAGTACTTGTCTATTCAATCTTGGCCTTCTATTAGTACCTGTACCTTCTATGCACAACACAGACAGGTGCTACTTACAGTACTGATTAATCAGAAATACATAATCTTTATAGTTTTATATTGCTTATGCTATTAAAAAAACAGTTTTATTCTCAATAATTTTTCTTGCTCATTCTGTCAAATTTTTATTAAAATAAATAATTTTTCTCTTAATATAAAAGATGAATACCATCCACTTTGGTAGGAAAGATTCAATATTTTAAAAAACCTAAGTAAAGAAAAAAAAATTTAATTTAAATTAATAGTATCTGGCTACCTGCCTTCCCACATAAGGTGTGCATCACATTCAAAAAGAAAAAAAATATTAAAGTTGCCCCCACCAACTTTACAAAAGGAGTAAGAATGCTAAAACACAAGATGTAAAATTTCTTTCATTCATTTCCACTTCTTTCATCCTTTTCTTTTACAAGCTTTTCTTTTCATTTTTCTCCAATTTTCCTCCTTTAAACTTTCTTTCCTCCTCCTTTCTCTCTCTTGTTTTTTTCCAATCCTGGAAAAATGTGGAAATGAACAGATTGGCACTTGATTGTTTCAGAATTTCAGCTTTTATCTCCTGGTATTTAAATTTAGATGTATTTAACAGCTTAGGACATATGACTTTTTGTATCAGGTTACCCCATTTTTAGCTGAGCAAAAGTAAAAGAACATATAGTCTTAAAGAAAATAACATTTAATATTTGGATGTATAACCCTTGCTTGCAATAAATGCATCAGGCCTATGACCTATTGACATCACCAAACGGTTATATACTTAACTTATGATGCTTTTCCAGATTTTTAATACAGCCTTTTTCAGTTCTTGTTTGTTTCAGGTGGTTTCTTCCTTCAGCCTCCTCTTCAAGTGATGAAATGCATGCTCTATTGGATTAAGGTCCAGTGATTGACTTGGCCAGTCTAAAAGTGTACACTTTTTTCCCTGATGAAGTCCTTTGATGTATTGTGTTTATGTTTTGGGTAATTGTCCTGCTGCATAATAAACTTCCTCTTGATTAGTTTGGATGCATTTCTCTCCAAACACTGGCATCTACTTGACTAAGTCATCATTAGGCAAAGGGACAGGTGGGATGTTAGAGTCACTAGGACTGTGTGGTGCTGAATGCTGGACAGACCACTGTCTGCTGATCTCCAAGATGAACCTCTGTATCACATTAACAAGGAGGCTACAAGGCATGAGTGCCCAAATGACTGAACATCTCAAAGCTAAAAAATGATCTAGTCAAACAAAAACTGGTAGAGAAGTTGGACAACAAGCTATCACCACCCAACATGTTGATGTGAAGGCGGAATGGGCCTCAGAAGTTGTGGGACTCATCACCTGCAAACACCAGGACTGGTTTGATGACAACAAAAGTCGCATCCAGACTCTACTGGAGAGAAACAACAACTCCACCAAGCACTCCTTAACAACCTGTCCACATCCAGTAAGGAAGCCTTCTTCACAGCCAGAAGAGTTGTTCAGTCTGAACTACACCGCTTAGCAAGCCAATGCCATCCAAGCTTACGCAGAGAGGAAGGACATGAAGAATTTCTACAGTGCTCTCTAGGCCATCTATGGTCCCACTTGGTTTGGGTCACACTCCCCCTCTTCAGTGCAGATGGGAATACATTGATCTCAGACAAGGAGAAGATACTTGAGTGCTGGGCAGGTCACATCAGCAGTGTACTCAACCGACCATCAACCATCAATGACGAAGCCATTGCAAGACTACCACAGGTCAAATCAATAATACACTGGCTGATTCACTAACTAGAGAAGAAGTTACCAAAGCCATCAATCACCTGTCAAGTTGTCAAGTGACAAGGCACCTGGTGCCAACTCTATCCCGCTATGCTTCTGGTGGTCCAAAACTGAATGAAAGCCTCACAAGAAAAGCTACCACAGGAATTTAAGGATGCTTCCATTATCCACCTCTACAAGTGGGAAGATTCAGGCCCATATTTTGCTCAATCATCTCAATGCACACTTGGAATGTGACCTGCTCCCCAAGAGCCAGTGTGGATTCTGCACGAGACATAGCACTGTGGACATAGTCTTCATAGCTCGGCAGCTGCAAGAGAAGTGTCAGGAGCAGAACGCCAGACTGTACCCCCCACCTTTGTGGACCTGACTAAGGCATTTGACACTGTCTGCCGTGGTGGACTGTGGGGGGTCGTGACCAAATCTGGGTGTCCTGCCAAGTTCATTGCAATGGTCTGGTAATTCCATGACAGCATGAATGCAAGAGTACGCCTTGAAGGCAAGTACTCCCAGCAGTTCCCCATCACCAACGGAGTAAAACAGAGATGTGTACTGGTTCACCCTGTTCAGCATGGTGTTTTCTAGTATGCTGATGGATGCCTTCCAAGATGGAGACATCGGTGTTGGTCTCAAACATCATACTGACGGTAGACTGTTCAATCCTCGAAGATTGCAGGCAAAGCCAAAAGTGCATGAAGATAAGGCACGTGACTTCCTGTTCACCAACAACTGTATGCTCAGTGCTGGTGCCCAGTCTGACATGCAGGGCAGTGTAGACCTATTCTCCAAAGCCTGCAAAGACTTCAGCCTCAGAATTTCTACTAAGAAGATCAAAGTCCTGCACCAACCTGCACCTACGGCACCCTACATTAAACCTTACTTTACTGTCAATGGCCAGAGACTAGCAGTTGCAGACAAGTTCATCTACCTTGGTAGCATTCTGTCACACTCCACCAACATCAATGAGGAAGTGGCCTACAGAATCAACAGAGGCAGTGTGGACTTCGAAAGACCGATGGATAAAGTCTGGAAGTGACAAGGACTGAGCTTTAACACCAAGCTCAATGTGTACGGAGCAGTAGTCCTACCATGCCTGTTCTATGTGTGAAAGACATGAACAGTCTACAGCTGGCATACTAAACAGCTTGATGCCATCCACATTAGATTCCTTAGGACCCTGCACTATGTCAAGTGGCAGGGCAGCGTCCTGGACACTGAAGTACTCCAGTATGCTGGGATGGAGAACATCCATGCCATCCTACTGCGCTATCAGCTCCAGTGGTCTGGCCACATTTGCTGTATATATATATATATATATATATATATATATATATATATGTAAACATTAAAAATCACTGCACAATAGCTTTCGTGTTTCGGCACTAAGTTGTGCCTCTTCAGGCAATGGTAAATAACTGGTGAGTAAATGATTATTTTTAATTTCAAAAGCAAAATGCCTCCTCTTTTTCAAAAGAGAAGAGAATACGAGAAAACACAAAATCAGGTGTCAGACCTATGCTAAATTCAAAATTAACCTAAAAAAAGAAAATTTAGTTCATGGTATAATGTAGCCTGAAATAGAATCCTAGACAAGGTCATTTGTGGCAGACATGAAATTAATTCAAACTATAAGTGAGTGTATCATAACTGTGGGCAAATATGACTTGTTAAATTTTCCATACGAAGCTAAAAGGAGGGGTAGGAAGATAATCAAACGTATAGCTAATTGTAACAGATTTTGCACTTGAAAATTAAAAGGCTTCTTTAAGAAACCAGTAAATACAATTAAACCATTTAAAATTAAAAAATATGGAATATCCATATAAGATGTTAATAAAACCAACTAGAGAGCAATACATACTTATATTAAATCTAAATACATAAAATAAAATAATCACTCATAGAAGGTGCACTGCAATTTACTTACTAATTATGACCATATGAAATAGTAATACCAAATTCAAAGTTTAACCATATTGCAATGTGAAAGGTAAACTATGTCTGCAATATACAGTAAATTCACTTCTTTGGTTTAATAGAGAATTTTTATCAGAAAATCTAATAATTTCCAATTTCTCATGTAAGCATAAGAATCAAGGTTCATTTAAGGATTTACAAGTTTGAGATTTTTTAATATTTCCCATTTTACCATAGGAGTTTTATTAACCTCTTTAAATTCCAAAAATATTTGGAAAGAGATGTCCTATTTTTGTAAGTGCTATTGGTAAAAGATAGGATATGTTGGTACCACCTAGTTTTAAAAGAATTCTTAATATTCCCTACATAACATTTTTCAACAGTCGGATTTTCTATTGTAGAAATAGCACTTAGCTAAATAAGAGGGTTGGTCAGACATTTGTTTTGCAATGGGCAGTTGTTAGAATTTCCGCAATTACATTTGTTAGATTTATTGACATTAGTTACCTTGGAATTTTCATTATTATTCAGGTTTTTATATTGGTTTAAAATTTTATTATGTTTTTTTTATAATTTTTTCCAGATTATCGGTGCAGCTATAGTTTAGTTTTAGTGTATTTTGGTTAAATATTTTAGTGAGTGGATTATTTCTGGGGAAATGCTTATCATCTAACTTCTGCCCTATTTTAATACTAACCATTTGGTTAAATGGGGGGTATACCAAATAATTTTCCTGTACCTATTCCTTTTTCTTCGATTGCTATTATTACGTTTTTTGCACTTGATATCTGTGCACTTGTAGCCACTGTTTTTTAAGGCAGTATCATAAACACTACTATACTTATTAAAGACATCTTTGTTAAAAGAGTTGTTGCTGATCCTATATTCTATAGAGGAGGGTATATATTTGATTACAGATGTAGGATGGTTAGGCTTTGATAGAATATATATTGGGTTGGCACTGACCATTATGTAAAGTTGGAATACATCATTAACAAGATCTAACGTAACATCAAGAAAATCTACCTGTTTAACATTAGCAGTGATCTTAACTTTAAAGTTTAGGCTTTTTAATTTTCTATGGATCTTTTTTTGTAATTTGTCAACTTTAATTTTAGTAGAATTTTTACTAACATAAGCCATTGTCTCTATATAACCCTATATTATCAACACTAACATCATCATAAGCACTTAGATTATATATAATAAACAAACCTACCAGGTCAGAAGACTGCAAAATCTAATGATCCCATAGAAATATCAAAGTGATCAACAGAATTGTTCTTAACCCACTGTTCATTAATGCTATGGACAGTGGAATTATACTCCATTTGTACTTATCTTATACCTATATATATATAGGGGAGGAAGTGTGGGTTTGTAAACAGTGACTATTACGGCTCATAATGCAAGACTCTTCGGTAAATCGAATCGAGTTCTCTCTGTCACTGTGTGTTTATCTAAAAATAAATACGCTTAAATTCTCCTTCATCCCTGCCGTGTGTCAACGGCTTAGTGGTAGAATCCCCGACTGACACTAATTCAGTTGGGTTTCAATCCTAGCTGGAGGCAACCGGACGTCTAGCCACACTGATGAGCTGTGATACAGCGAAACAGTCTGTCTGTGGATGACAATATATATATATATATATATATATATATATATATATAAACAATGATTTGATACCCCAAAAAATTATTATTGCTTACATCTTCAGAGCATTTTGGATGAAAATTTGGTTCTCAGAAATATATTAGTTGAATACATTGGGCACCACAATCATTAATCATTTTTTCAGGCCATTTGGAAGTGGTTATAGACATGTCACATTGAAACTCCAGCTCATGTATAATCACCAAAGTTAAGCAAAGTACTAAAATGGTGACCACTTGGAAATACAAGGTACCATAAGCATGGGTGTGCAAAGGGTGTAATGGATAATGGCTCAGAATTGTTAGTCAGATGGCCAAGTTTCAATTCCAGTTGGGTTCATTATATTCACTTATGTGCAAATAACCTTGGGAAAGGTATGAATCCACCTCTTTTCCCTACAGCTATGGGTTTATTAATAAAACTTGTATCAGTGAATCATTTTTATCCAAAAATAATTCTTACAATGTAAAAATATTTTCTTGCTTTAAATCATCTGCAAAGGATATAGAAACCATGAAAAATGAGTAAATGAATCACTCAGGTTATTTGAAGAGATGTATATATTAACAAACCAAGAACTATTCACACATATGAACAAAGATTATGAACACCTATTGTAAGTTAATCAGTCACTAATATTAATTTTGATCTTGACTAGATGCTTTCTAAATTATAGCTTTGTACTTGATTATAGTAATTATAAAACCATGCTAAAATTGTTCTTACAGACACATATTCACATGCCTTCAGTATTCAGAAAAAAAATTTACATTAATGGACAGTGGTTGGATTTTAAAATAAATCATCAGCCTCCATTTCTGCTCTTTCTACTGATAGCTTAAAAAGAGTAAATATGTGCTTTGTTTTTCCAGATATATAACTAAGCAAAAAGATAATAAGATAAATATGAGAATGAAAGAAGAAATGAGATGTCTTTTTTTTGCCATGGTGGATATCAACTGTTTTCCTTTTCTACAAAAATATGATTCAGAATAAAAGCAAGGTGAGAAAGGAATAAAAGAAAATATACAACTAGTCTGTTTTTCTATGTGAGGAATGCATTGGGTGCAAACAAGACTAACTATTGCTAATCATATAATCAATATTCACCATAAGTGCTTAAAAATAGAAGGAAAATACAGCAGTAGAAAGGGTGTCCAGTGCAGTGAATTGGCTCCTTAGGCTTGTTGAAAACTACTGTTTATCACTGTCTCTCTGTCTCTATCAAAGTCTCTCTGCCTCTAAGTATATGTCTCTATCTATGTCTCTAAGTCTCTAAGTATCTGTCTCTATCCAAGTCTCCATCTATCTATCTACCTACCTACCAACCTCAGTCTCTCTCTCTCTCTCTCTCTCTCTCTCTCTCTCTCTCTCTCTCTCTCTCTCTCTCTCTCTCTCTCTCTCTCTATCTATGAACAAATTTAAAGTACATAAAACATACATATGAAAGCTCAAAGTCATTCTATAGAAAACATATAATAGTCATTATTTTCTTGTTTGCTTATCAGACATACAAAGATGCTTTGGAAATTTTTCTCACTTTATACTAAACATTACAATCATAATTTTTCTTTTTGCTTTTCAGTGAGCCCACACTATTTCATAATTAGATATCATTCCTGATGTCAACCCATTGAATTTTGAAAACTGTTGATCTAAATATGACCTTGGCATATCAATGACTTTTATACAGTAGAGGAGGAAAAGATATGTCAAAAAGAGAGAAAGACTCAATTTATGAAGAATTGATAATAGTTTAACAAAATTAAAAAAATTCTGAACAATGACAATTTCTGATATAAAAGGCTCTAATATTTGAATTAGTAGTAAAGAGATACAATTTAAAATTCTGTCCAACATCAAATTACAAGGCCACATTTCATTGTTATGGTTGGGTTAATTATCAAGAGGATGATAGCAGCAATAATAATATTCATTTTCAACTTATCCCTGAAAAAGTTTTGTAGGCTTCAGATTTCCAATAAAGTTTTCTGAAAGCAAACATTTATTGACTTTTAAAATTGCCTCAGTATGAGTTTCAAGTGTTATATCTGTTGTAGAAATCTTTAAAGTGAGCTTCAACTATTTATAATACTATCTTCTAAATCTCTTAAAATTAATATTTTAAAGTTAAATTTAAAGTTTTCTTTTGAAATTGTCTTCTAAATTGTGATATATATGCTACTGGCAAATCCATATAGTCATTAACAAATAAATCATTCAAGTTGATTTTACATATAACAATCACTGCTTCCATAGGTGTTTTTGGTCCCAAAATATAATTTAGACCAGCTTTAATAACTTACCTGACCTCAAAATATTTTCTTATGAAAACTTAGTGAGAATTTTTAATATTTATTTTTTTTACAATCTCACTGAGATTGTTAATACTGTAAAGATTTTAAATGAAATCTATTCTTGTTATAATATAAAATAAGAAATGACTTTTAAAATTTCAAATGAAGATGCAGTAAGCCAGGCTGAATGGATTATCTATGAAATTATATACTCATGAGCTGCTACTTTGTTAAGCCCATAATCCACTTTCAGCCAATAATCTGGATATTTTTAATCTGAGTGTTTAAAAAATCAGAAAAAAGGATTACAGGGATTATATGACATTTCAAATTGCTAGTTGTTAATGCAACAGTGACAGAAAAGGAAAGAAGAAAGGTGATGTGCTTCAATGAAAAAAGAAACGTTCATAAGATTATGCATTTACAATAAAGAGTAATGAATCATTTTCCAGTTGTTTTCTGAAGTTCTGATATTTTAAAAATATATAACTAGTAAGATTAAAAGTAAAAACACAAATTCAATAGAACCAATCCCCCTCATTTTTTATACTAAAGTTCACCCAATACAAGGCTCGAGAGGCATTCAAAGTAGAGGGTTACTGTTAAAATGATTATGATTAATGAGGTGTGTTATATGAATGAAATAGGACATAAGTAGGAAGTGATGTTGATGAGGATAAGATAGGATAGAAAGAAATTAAGATTGTGATGTTCAGGGAAGTATTTGCATGAGCATCTGTTCTGCAAAGTGGCAGTTCTTGAGGAAAGAAACTGTGGCATTTTTTTCTTATTGTTGGAACATGAGGGAAATGTGGGTGATCTAAGTCTGCGGAAGTAGTATGGCATATCCTACCTGCAAAAGTCTTAACTGGTGGAACTAAAGAATGGAGCTCATCCGAACTTGTCTCCTACTTCATGATCATGATCACGAGTCCCATAACTCATCAGGGTCGGAGGGACACCACATGTACTGCAGCTATTGCACGAGTGGTGTTTCTTGGACAAGTTAGCCTGATGGGGTCCAACTCTCTACAAGCTGGTTTGAATTCAGATTTTTCCTTCTCCTAGACTGGTTGCCACCCAAGGCTATAGGACCCAGTCTGTCCTGGTATTTTATCCATAGCTGTAGAGAGAAGAGATGGAGTCATACCTTTCCCAAGGGTATTAGCATGTAACTGAATGTAATGAACTTGACTGGAATTCAAACAGCTCTCCAATTCCTCAATCCAAGCCATTATCCATTACTCTACCATGCCTCCTACTCTGCTTTTTAGGCTCATGAAACAAAGCTAACCATTTGCATTTCTTCATATAATTATTTGCTTACAAGCCAAATAAAACTTTAGTTTTATGATTGGAGCTTAATATAAATTTGAGTTTCAGGAAGGAAGGCTAATTTTCATATTTTGATAAAATTCTCTTGAAGGTATAGTGTATTCTTCTTCCAAAGCCTAGATTCTGCTAAGGAAGGAAGTTTCCTTTTGCAGAGAGGATGACTTATCAGCAGAAATGATACCATTTTCAAAATGGATAGGACATGTACATCTCTATGTAAGGGGAATCGAACAGCTGTAAAACAGTAGGTTAATTGGTTGAAATAGGTACAGTAATGATTACAAGGCATGTGATTAAGGTGATTGCTTTGTTAGGACAATTTCCCACATTTGCTGTTCTTCCAAATAGAAATGTAATTGAAATCTTGCATGTTGCAAGACAGTTGATCAGTAGTGTTTAAAATTCCAGTAAACTGGCATCTTGTATGCTGATAAAATTTATTTGCTTATTCTTGGTGATTTTTGTAAAGGAAGAAATGAGGTCCATCTACTTCTCTGTCATGTGTTTAGTTTGTCCAACACTGCAAATTGCTACAAAATGAAAGCCTTAATATGAAAACTTGAATCATGTTCTTAAATAGCCTTGTCAGATCAAGACTATGGATGTCATGTATTGCATCAAAACCGTTAAGAAATATCTAAACTGTCAGCTGTATACAACCGCTTTCTAAGATCAATGGTTAAAAATGGCTTTGACTGAGTGAAGCCTGGCAAAAACCATTTTCTCTGAACATATACCAAATGACAGAAATCACATCACTTGAGGACTGCCAACAGCAGCAAGAACTAAAATGGATATCACATGTAACTCAAAGAGAAAATAATGACCTATGTTGATGCTCCACACTACTTCAAATAAAAAGTTACAAAGGAAACTCCTGGCAATATTGAAATGAGTAATAACAGCTACTGGACTTGAGAGATCTATTGTTCTGAAAAATTGTTTTAAGAGAAAGATTTTTATAGATTTCAACCAAAAACAGTACTGGCTAGTCAGTTAATGAATGCTGAATATTTCCTTGTAGGGAAATGCAAATATTACTATTATCATTTAATGAATGTAGTGGAGATAACTGACATCCATGGTTGCAAATTGGTCCAACTCCAAGGAAGATAATTGCACTAAGCTCATCTTATATCTGAATGTTCTGACATCTTTTTATTGGGAATACTGAACATGGCTATTATGAATTATACAACTTTGTCTCAAAGTTTTCTTCTCATTTGATAGAATCCCCAGCACTTTTTTTTCAGCATCTCATAGCAGTAAATGATTATTCTATATTTGTTCCTAATTTATTTTTCTGGAAAGAAGTCAAATTTTAAAAATAAAAGATAATCATATATAAGTCCTTCTTATATGATTCAAAATAAACAGAGTATTAAATACAATTTTTATTTAAAGGTGAGTATATAAGATGAAACAAACTCCTAATATTCTTAGGATGATATACCAAAATAAAACTGAGAACATTAATTGGTCTTCTAGCTTTGGTCATCCAATATTGGGATGTATGATTATCAACCTGAAAAATGGAATCAGTAGGACAAATTCAAATTGCATTCACTTCATATTGTCTTTGGGAAAAACATAAATCCATCACTTCTCTCTCCAGCTATAGGTTAAATAACAGAGCAGACTGGGCTCTCTAGCCTTAGTGGTGCAACCTGTTTAGGATATGAACAACTTTGAATTCAAAATTGTAGAGAAACTACTCCATACATTTTGCAAGATCAGTTACAACAATTAACAGATATTAAATAAAAACAAATTGCAGAGAATCATGATCATCAACATCCTGAAAGGACATGATATGTAAAAGAAGAACTAATATTAATTGCATAAAAAGATATAATTTTTATTTTTTCGATCTACTTTCATCATTCATGCTCTAAAATTGCCTAGTTTCATTGTTAAAAATATCTAGCTATATAATACTGCTATTTTAAACAAGAGTTTTCTCAGTGATAAAGAGATTGTTTGCAGAAGCTTTTTTTTCTAGTTACTCTCTTGGTCAACAATATTGACAAACACTGACTTTTCTATACATATCATTTCCTGCTGTGGATTTTAAAAAACTATTCTCAATCAATGGCGGATATTAATATTAAAAATGTTCTTCCAGACTAAGAATATGCATGTATATTTTGTACATTTTTCCACAATCAATTTTTTTTTTCATTATTTGTTATGCGATATTGTTACACATAAATTTAGGGCTTTCTCTTCCTTTCTATGATTTTATAAAGCTAATAAATACTTACAAATGAACAAATACAGAAAATGCTATTATAAACTAGGAGATATGTCACTAATTGATATTAGTGTAACACATATCTTAATGTGGATGCATTATTTTACTAATGATATATATTACTGAATTAAATGTTTTGAACAATATACAATCTTATTAATCTTATGTTATTTTGTTAAGCATATAAATACAGTTTAATTCAAATTTTTATTTTCAAGTTTTAATATTTTCTGTGTTTCATTTACCCAGATAATAATTCCTTGTCTGCAGAATCTAAGGTTAATAATACCCAAAATGACAGATCAAAATGATAAACAATTTGGGTTATAGATTTTTTTAAAAGCTAAATGAAGACCACTGAAAATAAAAATCATTACTGTAGTTACTCAACTAACCCTATTGATTCTAGCTGAACATGACTAATAACCAGTTTGGATATTTAATCAATATAGTGTCATTATATTTTAATGGCATTTGGTTGATAATTTGTTTAATCAATGAATAAACTGTTTTGAATAAGGAAAAATTACAAACACTAGTACATTGTTTCTTGGAGAGATGATGTTTTCGCTTTTTGTTTCTTTAATACTCAGAATGTAGCTACTATTAAAATTTAGGTTATTGTTATTATGTTTAATGACAACTTTTATAAATATTACATAAAAAATATGATTGATTAAAATAACTACTGATCATGAAGTATTTTTTTCCTTTTATACTAATAAAAGCAAAAGTAAAAGTATAGAACATTTTGGCATATTGGTAAAATGTAGAATATATTTAATTTATAGAAATAAGCAACTTGCCAAGGTTGGTGCCAATGCAGCAAGAAAAATGCAATTTAGGAAAAGTTATAAATATGTTTGTTCTGCTAATTTTGATATGCATCGGCATCTGAAGCATATTTTACAATCTGTAAAAGTTAATCTAGATATTCAAATATAGTTTGTAATTTTGAGATGAGTCATTACTATTCAGAGATTTTCAGACAAATGAACTTATTATTACTTTTCTTTTTTTGTAAATAATTTTGTTTCTGAAATATATTCAAAGGTTATCCCTAAAAATTAACATAGAATATTAGTCAAGGGGAATATTATTAATGTTTAGGTTCTAATATAGAGTTTGATATACCTATGGGAAAATTCAAAATATACCAGTTAGTCATAACACCTATTTTGTAATCTGTTGCTTGACATTCTCCATATGAGTATATTGTTAGTCTTGTTAACAACTGTTTAAATATAATCATATAATAATAAATGTATATGTATTTATGTAAGACAATTTGAAGAGAAATCAGCACTAGCCAAATTGAACAGGGACAAAACAGCAAGGCCAGATGGAATTGTAATAGAGATGCTGGAAACCTTAAATGATTTTGGCATTGCCAAGATTACAGACATAATAAATGAAATCTACAACAGTAGTGATATACCAGAAGATCTAAGTAGATTCATTTTCACAGCACTGCCTAAGAAACTAGAGGCAAATGAATGTGGCCTCCATTGGACAATCAGCCTAATGACCTACATCATAAAACTTATCATCTGAATTCTGAGGAATAGAATGCAGCAGGAATTACACTAGAAATAGGACAAAAAAGATGCATTTTCATTAAAGACACTAGAACAAGGAATGCAATATTTATGCTCAGAATGATACCAGAAAGAGCAATGTAAATTCAAAGTGATGTATACCTATATTTTATAGATTATGCAAAAGCATTTATTACAAAGAACTGTTGGAAGTTTTAGTTAATCTTGATATATCTGGGGAAGGAAAATCCAGAACTGATACTGGGAGCAAGCAACCTGCATATGGATAGAAAATGAATTCAGTAAGTATAAAAAAAATAGAAAGGGGTGTGAGGATGTGTCTTCTCACCAGATTTATTCAACCTTTACAGTGAGATGATTCTGAGAGAATTAGAATTTCTAGTAGAATTCATTATTGACAGTCACAATCTTAACAACATTAGATATGTGAGTGTTGGCAGCAGACACAGAAAGGAAAATACAGGAACTCCAGCAGAAGGTAGTAAAGGAAAGCAAGAAAAAAGGACTAAACATCAATTGTAAGAAAATAGAATGTATGGTTGTCATCAAAAAGAAGAGCCTAACATGAAAATTTCAAATTGGAGATGCCAAAATCAAGCAAATCCAGAAATGTAAATATTTAGGAAGTGTTTTAATGGAGTATAAAAAGTGTGTCATTGAAATCCAATGGTGAAATATGCCTTTAAAATGATAAGTACTAAGGAACAGCAGAAGCTCGTTAGAAACAAAGAAAAGAGTACTTAGCTGTTATGTAATATCAGTCCTCCTATATTGAAATGAATGCTGGAAAATCTCACAGATTAAGTAGAGACTTTAGGTAACAGAAACGTAGTTCTACAGAAGGATGCTGAGAATACCATGAACTGACAATGTTTTAGAGAAAATGGTAACAAAAAGGAAACTTATACTTAACATTCAGAAAGATTTTGTTGAAATTTCTAGGGCACATAACAAGGAAAAAGGGCATGGAAAATCAGATACTTACAGGATAGATTGAAGGCAAGAGAGACAGAAGAAAGCAGCACATAACCTACCTAACAACCTTGTGCAAATAGATGGCAAAAAGAGGATTAGCAGAGATAGCAAAAAGACAAAATTTCATAAGAGTTACAAAGAACAAGAAATTGTGGAGAGCCATGATTGAGAGCCATGATTGTGAAGAGATGTGGTGCATAGAAGAAGAAGAAAGATGCATTCATATCTTTACATGTATCAATTTTGATGAATGTAAATTTTTCTATGCAAATAATTCTAAATCCTCTCAAGTTAATTTTATTGTAACAGGGTTGGTAAAACTGAAATTGGTTGGATATGTCAAAATGATTTCATTTTTTTTTTTTACCAAGAAATTTAATAAGCAAAGACTAACGGCACTTCTGAAGTATAGTCAGCCCGTATTTTGGACAGTGATTCAAACAACAAACCACTTATAATGGCAAGTTTCCATGATATGATGGTTAGCAAGTTTGTCTCAGAAATCATACTGTTGCAATTAGTTTAATACTCACTAAATGTGCCACACTTGTCATCTAATGCCAAATGAATCCAGGCTTAGTAAATATCAATAATAAGGAAAATAAACATCCAGTTGTAACAAACAGCATTGTAGGCAGAAAGAAATAAAAAAAGGTAGTGAACAGATCTAAGATGAACTTAGATGAACAATGTAACTTAAAAGCTACATAACCAGTTCAGCATCTTATTATCTCAATCTTTCACTAACCAGTCATTAAAAAAAAATGTCAATGAAAATATATTAAAACAAGATCTCTATTGTGCAGCTCTTTAGACCTTATTTGCTATATATGAGCTAATTTTAGGATTTAATACATATGACTTTCACACTTCAATCTTTAGAGATATGCACAGTAACTTGGCTATATTCAGAAATCTACAGCCTGTAATTAGCAAAACTATATAAGCTTATAAGCTACTTTCAACTCCTGTGTTTAGGAACACTCATGAACTTTTCCACTTCTTCAACTAAATGTAAAACAATGCAACTATTACATTCAACACATTTTCAGCTGAGAGTTATGTAATTTCTCATTTAATAAATTGTTCAAATCAGAACAGTTGAAAACCTGAGATAAAAATCATAAAAAATATAGTAAAATAGCCTTTATTAATTACTTCAACTGGTAAATGTCACACAGACTGATGTTAAGTAGTTTAGGATCAGTTATAATACCAGTATACAAATCTACTTTGTTTCTATCAGTGGAGACATCAGGCAAACTCAATTTGAATGAACTATCCCGAGGATAATGTTGACCATTTATATTATATAAGTAATTGCTCAGTTTTAAATTGCACAGTGAGAAATATGGAATCTGGTTCTCAGTTGGTCTAGGTAACACAATTATATATATACAGGGTGGGTTACAAAAAAAGGGACAAAAGTAAAGACTCATCTTTTCTAAAGAAATAATTGTTTCTTTTTCTTTTTCAGGTAAGTTGCATAGCAAACCTGTAGAATTTATCTGATACCAAGATGGACCACTACGAGCAGATTTCGGTTGAAGAAAGGGCAAAGATTGTGGAACTGTATTTTACAACAAAGTCATCTACCCTTGCAGAGAGGTAATTTTGATCTGAATATCCTGGAAGAAAAATTCCCCATCGCTATATGATCACACATTTGGTAGAAAAGTTTAGAAACACTGGAAGTGTGGTTAACAATAACAAAAGCCATTGTGGGCCAAAGTTCACAGCGAGGACGCTGACTCATGTTAAAGATGTCAGGGACCAGTTGGAACAGTCACCCTGTAAATCTACCAGACAGCTGTCACATGCGTTTTGTGCACTGAATTAACCATAGGGATTTGAAACTGTTTCTCTACAAAGTACAGATTCTTCAAGCAGAAAATCAGACCAACAAGACCGAATGCTACAAGTTTGGCCAGATGATAAGCGAGCATATTAACAATGGCCTTCAACTTTTGGACTCTCTTCTCTTCAGCTGTGAGAGCACTTCAATTTGAGTGGGCATGTGAATAAGCAAAACTTCAGGTTTGGGGCCAGTGAACAACCTCATGAACATTTTGAAAACCTCTGAGTGTAGAAAAAACGATGGTATGGTTTGCACTTGGAAAGAATGGTATTTTTGGCCTGTACATTTTTGAAGATGATGATGGTCATAGATTGACAGAAAATGCACACTGATACATTGAAATGCTTCAGAGATGCTTTATTCTGGCATTAAGGAGGCAAAGGGGTTTCAATATGAACAAAGTTGTGTTTCAACAGGATGGTGCACCACCTCACTGTGTAACAGAGAGAGTTTGGGAACCACACACAAACACACACACACATATATTTTTATTTATTATTAAAATTGCAGTAGATTTGAACAGTGAAATTAGATCAGAACAATTGTTTACTGATGGGAATCTGATCTAGCCAATTTGGAATTGGGTCATTAAGAAGACAATGAAAGATGATCGAGATAATTTTCATCGGTTAAAATTTGAAATAGAGCTTACTAAGGCTATGAGGAACTTTGAAATTCACATGATTTGGGGTTGAAGGCAGCACTCGTGATAATCGCGTGTTGGCCAAGGGTCAATTTACGATCAGCCAGGTTTATCTATATAAACGCGCACAGAAATCTGTTGACAGAGTGGTTGACTCGTCTGCATTCGAGTGCAGTCGAGCTGGGTAGAGAGAGGTCGGAGACTGGAAGTGATGTCAGAGATTAGAACCAAATGCCCGCTAACATATTTTGTTGATATAAGTACGAAGAAGCGAATTACTCCTACAACGATCTAAGACTGCTACTGCTACTATTATTACTACCACTGGAAATGGAAACGTCGAACTAGCTACAATAATCAAAAGGTTGTTTTTGGGCTCGTCTGTCGTCGAGTGCAGTCAAGCTGGGTGGAGAGATATCGGAGACTGGAAGTGACGTCAGGGATTGGAACAAAATCCCCGCTAACATGTACTGTTAATATAAGTACCGATGCTTCTGCTACCACGAAAGTTACTACTACCGTTACTACCGCCGAGGAGGAACGCAACTATAAACTTTAAGCCACACACGAAAATCTTTATCTCTCCATCGAAAGAGTCGTATATCGTTCTGAGACGATTTCACAACAAGCTAATCACAACCCCCTCCCTCCCTCTCTCTTTCTCTCCTCTCTCGCTCTCTAGAATCCAGTGTATGAGTTTTTACATTAATTATTTTCTTTTCTGTAACACGTTTCTTTTCTATACTATTATTTTCTGCTATATAAATGACATTAACAATTCAACCATTGAATAGTTGTTTGTCCGGCTTTCTGCGGATATATATATATATATTTTGGTGCATTCTAAATTTCTTAGCTCAGACTCTCCAGCCGTGCCTACATCTTCAGTCGACCGTGAATGGATGAACATCACTTCTGCTTTCTGGATCAAACCAAACACAACGTGGACAAGAATCAGGATTAAACCAGTGGACCGGTCGAATGATCTACGGATGTTCAGGGACCTACGGTCACTCCCTTAAGTTCGGTTAAGACCGAGTACACACCTCAACCCAGAGAGTAAGACGTCGGAGGTTGCGGGGCTGGGACGAAAGTGTTAGGCTGATAGCCGTAACCAGGATAGACCCGTGGGAATTACCACGGCCGTCTGAAAGAGGAGAGAAGTTTGCATTTGTGTTGTCCAGTCGGGACCAAGTAAGACCAGAAAGGACTCTAGTCTTCGGACTATATTGGTCTAAAAGGGACATAAGGAGGAAAAGAGAAGGAAGCAAACGAAGGAGGAAAAAGAAACAAAACACGGAGCGGCGGACCTCAGGTAAGCTACATTTTGGTTTCCTTTATTCGCTCATTGCACTTAGATCTGCCAGTAATATTGTTGATCTTGTTTTGACTTTGTCGACGTAGTACGCAGTTCAAGCGCCACCACCGTGTTAAGTATTTTTCCTTTCGTTCTGTCGTTGGAAGTGGCAATTGACAAGACGCTAGGATGAGTGTAGCAAGATCAGACGCCACAGATAACCTTGGGGACGTGGGAGTCCCAGAAATATAGATGGGTTTCAGGAGGCTGATAGGTAGCATGAAGCTTCCTACTTATAAAGGAAACCCTGCGGACCTGCACGAATGGATTCTGTCCATTCAGAAGAAGCAGGTGATCTATGGCCTCTCGGACCAAGAAATGGTGATCCTAGCTTATGACGCCGCAGCGGGGCACGTGTCCAAATTCATAGGCGGTACAGAGAAAACCAGGCCCTGACGTGGACCGAGCTTAAATCCGCTCTGGTGCGGCAATACGCAAGTGAGCGTACGGCTATTGAGGCAGTCAGGGAATTATTCCGGCTGCAGCAACAAGAAGGAAAGACTAATGAGGAATTGGGGGAAAGAATCACGGTGCTAGCGGCGTTAGCTTTTCCGGAGTTGGCGACTCGGGACAGTGGCCCTATTCAGGCCTTGTTGGCCGATGTGCATGTGGACGCGCTGAGTGACAGGGACCTGAGGGGCGATGTTCTGAAGTGGGGACCGGTCAGCCTGGCCGCAGCTATAAAGGCGGCTCGGACCAGCGAACGACTCTGGGATAGAATAAGAGGGAGTGTAGGTAGGAACCCCCGGGGGCGAAAGTAGTGATGAAAAAGAAGGACCGGGAGCAGATCCAGATACGGGACTCGAAAGAAGAGGTGGAAGAGTGGAAGAGGGTGGAAGGTGGAAGGCTGAGGCAGTTCCCAATAGGAGAGCCTGGGATCTGCGTTATGGGTTTCACAAGCCCACACCGGGCCGATATGGGTTGGTGTGCTGGACTTGCAAGTATGGTGGGCATCGGGCTCGCGACTCTCCGACAAACTATGGAGGCGACCCAAGGTCTTTGGGTCCGAACTGCACGACTTGTGGCGAGTTCGGGCACAAGGCTCGGTAGTGTACGGCAGAAGGAAAAGGGTCCAGGAAACGCCGATGGGTCACCCGTGAAAAAGTAAGAGGCAGGGTGGCCCCAGTGCAAGTAAGACCTCAAAGATGCTGGACATGTGGTGTGGTCGGGCACTTTTCGGCAAGTTGTAAGGAGCGAAGTTATTGGCGCTGTGGAGGAGCGGGTCACCTGAGACGAACCTGTTCTCGCAGGAGAAAGATGGACCACACCGAACGGAACATCCCTAACACGAATAAGAAGGGGGAAAAGAGTTGCTAAACCGAGAAAAGAGAGTCATCCGAGCTCTACCCCACGCATGAGGGCCCCTATACAGGAATGGGAGCCCCTAGAAAAAGTTAAACTCCTGTCACCGACTCTCACGTCTCGGTTGTCGAGAAAGCGGGAGGAAGGGAGAGAACATATGGGAAGGAGAAAAGCACAGGTATACCGTTTGCTGAAGGAAGTGCCAGACTTCACCTGTAATGTGTTGCTGGCAGACAAGAAGGTGAAGACCCTTGTCGATACTGGAACTTCAGTGTCACTGGTTAGCTCCAAGGTTTTTAGACAGTTGGGACTGAAAACTTAGTCCAGTCGATCTACTAATAAGTCAGGCTGATAGTAACAGAATGAGGATAGAGGGCTACGTGGCTACGTGGCTATGTTTCCAGTTGGCAAGAACCAGAGGTAAACTTAAGGTTTATGTAGCACCTGACTTGTGTGGTGAACTAATTTTGGGGAGTGACTGGCTTAGGTAGAATAAGGCACAGATCCGTTTCGACCCCGCCACCCTAACATTGAATAGGGTAGGGATACTGTTGGGAGAGGATAATTATGAACTATTGCCAGTGGTGGCCCAGACAGATATAAAGCTTCCTCCTAGGACTACTGTATCTGGGAAGGGCAAGATTATAACAGAAGGAGTGCTGAACAGTGACCTGTACCAAGTGGTCCCTACTGATAGGTATGATAATAGTGAAGAGGAAATAACCGTGTGTGATTCGTTGGTGAAGAGGTCCGGGACCGTTGCCTTACTGTTAACCAATACTGCCAATAAAACTATTAAAATAAAGCAGGGAGAGGAGCTGGCACAGGCGTTCCCAGTGAGAGAAGTCGAACAGGTGAGAGTATGGAATGAGAATAGGTCTGGGAATAAGACAGGTAGCGATGAAATAAGGGATGAAGATATAACAGCTCCTGAGCGTTATAGGAGGAAATTGAGGGGGTTGCTGAACGGTAATCGGGAGGTAATAGCCATTACTGATAAGGAACTGGGACAGACAGAGACAGTTGAAATGAAGATAGACACGGGTAATCACCCACCTATTAAGTTAAGACCGTATAGGACCCCAATCCACAAAAGAAAATTAGTAGATGACGCAGTGAATGAAATGATGGAATCGTGGATGATCGAAAGATCCAAATCTCCCTGGAGTTTTCCAACAGTGATTGTTGAAAAGAAAGATGGAGGGCATAGGTTTTGTGTGGATTTTCGTCAATTAAATGCCATTACAAAACCACTGGCAGTGCCCCTCCCCTTGATTGATGATATTCTAGCTCTTTTAGGAAAGTCTAAATGTTTTTCCACCTTGGATTTGAGGTCGGGATATTGGCAGGTAGCACTTAGCAAAAAGGATAAGGAAAAGACCGCTTTTACCTGCCACATGGGTCTCTTCAATTTCAGGGTTATGCCGTTTGGGCTGGCAAACGCCCCGGGTGTATTTAGTCAGTTAATGTCCATCGTATTGAATGGCACTGAGGCATTTGCCATGGCGTATCTAGATGACATCATGGTGTTTTCAAAATCACCAGAAGAGCATTTTGAACATCTGCAGAAGGTGTTCGATAGGTTAAAGGAACATGGATTGAAGTTAAAATTATCGAAGTGTCAGTTTATGAAAGAAGAGACAAAGTACTTAGGGTTTATCATAAACAAAGAAGGAATAAAAACGGATTTAGACAAAGTTGAGGTTATAAGAGCCATGCCCGCACCGAAGACCGTAAGAGAGATTAGGGGATTTATTGGAGCCATCGGATATTACCGGAGGTTCATACAAGAGCATTTAGTCGGCTAGCAGGCCCTCTAATAGCTCTAACTAAGAAGCATGCTAGGCTTAAGTGGACCGTAGATTGTCACCGTGCGTTCGAGGCTCTAAACGACCAGCTGACAGCTGTACCCCTGTTGGCCTACCCAGACCTGAGTAAGCCCATGGTGCTGTACACCGATGCTAGTGATAAGTGCATTGGGGCGGTTCTTACACAACCATGTCCCGATAAGGATGGACCAGTACCGGATGTGCCCGAGGAAGTGCCGCTCTATTTTCTGTCTCATCGGCTCTCCAAGACTCAGCAAAGGTGGCCAGTAATAGAAAAAGAGGTGTTTGCCATTCTGTATGCTGTGCAGAAATTAGATTATTATTTGAGTGGGGCTGTGTTTACCATTAAAACAGACCACCAACCCCTCAAATATTTGTTAGAGGCGGAGTGGACGAATAAGAAGATACAACAGTTTGCACTGAAGTTAAGTGGGTATAACTGCAGAATAGAATATTTGGCAAGGAAGGATAATACCTGTGCTGACCTGTTATCGAGGACTCCGAGGCAATTAGAGACCGAATCTGTCAGGTTGGAGCCGGATGTGGATGATAAAGCATTCCAAATTAACGTGATCAATTCACAGGCGTTGAAGGAGACTTGGTTGGGAAGATCAGGAAACGAGTGAAACGGAGATTGTTTCCAACCCCCACTGGAAAGATATTATTAGGCAAAACCAAGAGGATAGCGAGATAGCAACTATCAGGTCCAGGGTAGAGGCAGGGGTACCTCCAAATATATGGTGCACGATTGAGTGTTGTATTACCTTTCAGGAAGAGATGTCTACCTATAGACAATCTGTTACGACCTAGGAGGAAGTATTTAGGAGAGGATCATCACCAAATAGTTTTAGAACAACAGCATAACATTTTTACGCAGGTGAGGAGGAGGATTCGAAGAGCCTAGAAAAGGCGAAACGATAGGGTAAATAAAAATAGAGAAGTTTCCTTCCAGATAGGTGATCCAGTATATTATAAAATACACCTGAGAGAAGGTAAATTGGACCAGAGATGGAGTCCATACTATAGGATTGTGGAGCAGACGGGTCCGGTTTACTTTGTGATCTGGGACCAGTTGACCGGACAGGTAAAGAGAGTGCATGCGAATGATATAAAGGTAGCTGAAATAGGAGAATGGAAAGGATCCGAAACAAAAACTCAACAGAAAAGGCTGAGGAAAACTACGTTGGTAGAACCTGAAGGGTTAGAGACTGAGAGTGAAAGTGAAGGGAGTGAGGAGATTGAAATTAGCCCAACTACCCTTCGAAGGCTGAGGGGGGGGTAAGTCGGCCCTCGCCGGGACATTCTAAAGAAGCAGGGATTGAGCCTTACCTTAGGGAAGAAGAACTGAATAAATGGGAGGAAGAGGATGAAATTCCATTAGCTCAATTGCAGAAAAAATTGCGGGCTGAAAAATCACCTAGTGTTAATGAGGAATTACCATTAAAACGGCGATTGAGGGGAGCGGTGCGGCCTGAGCCCAGGGATTTATCATCAGTGCTGGTGAACTGTGTGGACGGGCCCCATGCATGCACGGCGCTGGTGGTGGTGTGGGTCGGTGCTTCGCTCTAAGATGTAACCACCCGCTAAAAACAATAAGAGAATGATTGAGTAAGACAAATTATTCTCTCCATCTCTTTGCAGACATGGGCGAGAGGAGGCTCGTGATACTGACGATGCTAGTTGTGGTAGCTAATACCTGGGAACACAGTGAGAATACTGTATTTAAGAAGACTAGCGAAGTGATTATAACTAGATCAAAGTGGTTGATAACTTTGGTGATAGACCTGCAGCCGTATGAGAAGTTACTGGGTCAGTTGAAGACTGAAGTGGACAAACTAGATACAGCCAGGACCCAAGTCGCCGGAGACTATTTACAGACTCCGGAATACCACCGTATATTATACCCCTTAGCTCAGGAATCCCTAATACTTGAGAGACAATGGAAGGATATGAGTTACTATTTGAAAGGAATAAAGTTGTTACAGACCAGGCAAAAGAGGGCAGTATTACCTATAGTGGGAAAGGCATTAAGCGTGTTGTTTGGTAGTCTCCGAAGGCGAAGCGAGAGTAATTAAGAGGAAATAAGGGGCGGTAGAACAGAAACCACAAGCAATGGCTCAGTCGGTTAGAGAGAGCGTATCTATACTCAATGTTACAAGGCTGGAATTGGCTAAGAATAGAGGGAGTATCAATTGGTTGATTTCTCACCTACAGGTTTTTAGAAAGGAAGTGATAAATGTAATCACGTCTGTAACAACCGAACTACAGAAATTAGAGGGGTTTTTGCAAAGGTATTTTCAATTATTAGCTATAACGAGTAAGGTATGTCAAACAAGTCACTCTTTAACAGTGTTGTTAGAGCATGTGAGAGCACAATTAGACATGCTGTCGCTGGGATACCTGTCTCCGAGTATAATAACTCCGGAACGATTAAGAGAAGTTTGAAGAGAATGAGGCTTTGTTAGAGCTGGTAGGAACGAATGCCAGTGGATGGACGGGATTGTGGGAACCCATTGTAAGAGTGATTCCTAAGATGTCGCTAGGAAAGATGCCGGCGTTGTTAAGGCCAATCGATAAGATTGATCTTGGACGGTTGAAGTCGGAGTTAGATAAGATAGGTACGCCGAATTCGGGCTGGAAAGAGAATTTGGTTGCTATAACCTGGCCGACCGTTGTGGGAATTATATTAATGATAGTCGTGGCCTTGCTAGTTTGGTGGTGGTTGAAGAGGCGTGCGGTGTTGTTGACCGGGCAGAATAAACTGGCACTGGAGTGCATGAGTGAGGGAAGGATTCCAGTTAGTGCACTTTACCAAGGTAGGTCCGACCCGAGTGCATTGGGACCCCTAACTGATATTGAAGAAGAGTCCACGATTGTCGTGGAAGGACTTGAAACAACAAAAGTTTCGACAAAGCGAGACAAAATCGGAGGGACAGATTTACGAAATAAATCGAATTTTTTTTTTTTTTGTAATGAGACTGAAATAATTGGTAAGCAGTGTTGCGAACTCCAATAAAAAAAAGGAAAGAACATTCGAACTAGTAAACTATGTGAAAAGGTTCTACTGCACGAGATCACCACAACAGTGAACTTTAATCGGAAGTTGCATGTACATATGTATCGTAAGGACAATGAAAATGTAAGTGGGCATAATGAGCCCTAAGAAGAACTGAGGACTCTACCTTTGCATGCTGGAAGAGACGTATGCTTAAGTAGACCCTAGTCAGAAGCATGTTGGACTGGGTTTTCTAATATTTTGTTGATAGGAAAGCTCGTGTGTCACTTACTAGTAAATGACAGATGGGTAGGGGTGGAAATGTAACAGTTTGGGAACCACACACAAACACACACATATTTTTTTTATTATTGAAATTGCAGTAGATTTGAACAGCGAAATTAGATCAGAACAATTGTTTACTGATGGGAATCTGATCTAGCCCATTTGGAATTGGGTCATTAGGAAGACAACGGAAGATGATCGAGATAATTTTTATCGGTTAAAATTTTAAATAGAGCTTACTAAGGCCATGAGGAACTTTGAAATTCACATGATTTTGGGCTGAAGGCAGCACTCGTGATAATCGCGTGTTGGCCAAGGGTCGATTCAAGATCAGCCAGGTTTATCTATATAAACGCGCACAGAAATCTGTTGACAGAGTGGTTGGCTCGTCTGCATTCGAGTGCAGTCGAGCTGGGTAGAGAGAGGTCGGAGACTGGAAGTGACGTCAGAGATTGGAACCAAATGCCCGCTAACATATTTTGTTGATATAAGTACGAAGAAGCGAATTACTCCTACAACGATCTAAGACTGATACTGCTACTATTATTACTACCACTGAAAACGGAAACGTCGAACAAGCTACAATAATCAAAAGGTTGTTTTTGGGCTCGTCTGTCGTCGAGTGAAGTCAAGCTGGGTAGAGAGATATCGGAGACCTGAAGTGACGTCAGAGATTGGAACAAAATCCCCGCTAACATGTACTGTTAATATAAGTACCGATGTTTCTGCTACCATGAAGGTTACTACTACCGTTACTACCGCCGAGGAGGAACGCAACTATAAACTTTAAGCCACACACGAAAATCTTTATCTCTCCATCGAAAGAGTCGTATATCGTTCTGAGACGATTTCACAAGCTAATCACAACCCACTCTCTCTCTGTCTAGAATCCAGTGTATGAGTTTTTACGTTAATTATTTTCTTTTCTTTTCTATACTATTATTTTCTGCTATATAAATGACATTAACAATTCAACCATTGAATAGTTGTTTGTCCGGCTTTCTGTAGATATATGTTTTTTTTGTGCATTCTAAATTTCTTAGCACAGACTCTCCAGCCGTGTCTACATCTTAAGTCGACCGTGAATGGATGAACATCACTTCTGCTTTCTGGATCAAACCAAACATAACGTGGGCAGAAAGCTGGATTAAACCAGTGGACCGGTCAAATGATCTATGGATGCTCAGGGATCTACGGTCACTCCCTTAAGTTCGGTTAAGACCTAGTAGACACCTCAACCCAGAGAGTAAGATGTCAGAGGTTGAGGGGCTGGGGCAAAAGTGTTAGAACTGTTCCGACTACACTCTTCAATACCTTGGGCAATACTTTCCAGGCGACTGATTAATCTCGAGGAGGATCGATAATCCATGGCCACCCTACTCTCCCGATCTGAACCCACCAGACTACCTTCTCTGTGGCTACCTGAAGGTGAGAGCATATGAGGGCAACCCAGACATCAATTGACAGGCTGCAAGAAAACATCAAGTGAGAAATCAGGAGAATACCAAATGACATGTTGGAGAGAGTCATGAATAATTTCAATGTCAGAGTGGCAAACATCATCCAGCAGTGAGAAGCCTGGATCAAACATGTCATCAGTTGATCACAGTGACTAAACATTCATCAATTCGAAAATGCTTTTGGACAGTAAAACTTTAAAATATTTTTCACTTCTTGTGAAAAAATCTTGCAAACATTCCTACATTCGTAGAAACTATAACAATTTTATTTTGTCCATCTTTGTGTGCCCCACCCTATATATATATACATATATATATATATACCCACACACATCAAGCCTGGTCAGTACTTAGATAGGTGACCACTTGGGAATATCAGGCACTGCAAGCTGGGATGTGTGGGTGGTGTAATGGATAATGGCTCAGCATTGTTAATGGAGAGTTCCAATTCCAGTTGAGTTCGTTATATTCACTTATGCACAAATACCCTTCGGAAAGGCATAAATCCACCTCTTCTACCCCCAGCTATGGGTTAATTAGTAAGACGTATCGCTAATACATTATTATCTCAAAATATTTTTACAATGTAAAAATATTTTCTGGCTTTAAATAACCAGCAGAAAACAAATTAGTAAAATTAAGATGGCAAGAGCTTTTACTTGTGTTTTTTTTTGTTCTTGCCACCTTAATTTTACTAGTCAATGTCCTGTCAGATGTGTGTCTGTGTTTTTATCTATATGCTGCTAATGGTCCATTGTTTTAAATGAACACATGTTCACATGCTATGGAGGTGGAATAGATGATAGATGATAGCATTACATGACTACAATGACCTTATATTTCAAAGATATTTTAACAGATGCACACCAAGATTAAAACAAATACTACTGATGGTGGACTGCCATCATTTGTTTTGAATAGCCTCAAAAATTTTTAATCATTTTTTGCAGTTAGGTTAGATGTTGTGTTGTCAACCTAAATTTGAGAGTAATTGGAAGGGGTACTGTGGATTTGTGTTAAATGTTTATGTATGGTACTTTACTTGGAAAGGTAAAAGGTTAATATTCTGAAGAGAATTGTTATTGGCGTCTCCAATATATATAGTTTTTTTTTATCATCAGAGACAGTCTCCCAAGGGAAAAGAGAAGTTGTATATAACATTAATCTTTTGCAAAGGGTTTTTGTGAAAAAGTTTTACTGTAATCAATTGAAAAAAAGACCTACAGAAATGAATTAATCAGATCATTGCATGTAGTAAATGGCATATGACTAAATATATAGATGAGTGATAAAGAAAGAAATATGATTCTAGTTGCATATATTTTCCATGGACCAATTTCATCATGAAAGTTTGCTGTGCCAGTGAGGTTCCTTCTTGGATTAAAGCTGACATTGATGCTTTTGTACTTTCTTGGGAATACTAGGTGAAACCACAATTTTCTCCATAGTTCACATTAGTTTGGTTTACTTTTACTTATTAGCTCCTAGAATATTGGATATAAGTCTCATTCAAACGTATTTCTTTTTTAGTCCATGCTACTTTACCAGTCATATAACAGAATATATTTGACTTAGAGAATTGATAGTAAAAGCAATAATAGGATTATAAAATTTCCCCAAAATTACTTTTGAAAATATGTCATCCACAATTTTTTTTACTAAACAAATGTTTAGATATTTTGAATTAATCTGTTAGTATACAAAAGAAAACCCCTACACACACAAATCCTTCCAAGAAAGATAAATTAGGAGGGAGTCAGCTACATTTTTACCTAAACTTTTCCTATAAAAATGAAATAAGTTGTTCTAAAGAACAATTTTTTCTTTCTTGCAATGGTTTAAGTAAAAATGTGCTTCTTGGTTGCAATAGTTTAATATCTTGGTCAAGGTTATTTATGAATAATTTTTTATTTATTTAGAATAGAGTGATAAAAATATTAATAGATGTTAATTCTATAAAATTATTATGATTTTAATATATTTTATACTGACTAATAGATAAAAGGGTCCACTGTTTGAATTTCAACTGTTTTCTTAAGTATACTTGTGATAAACAATGCATTGTATTATTGGATAAATATCTGACAATTTTAATTCATCACACATGGTTGAGAGCTTGTAAAATGCTGGTTACCTAATAGTATTTTATATCATGTAATAGTTAATCTAAACAAAATATTAAGTAACTGTAAAAAGGCCTAGATTGCCACATTTATGATACCTAAACTTTATGAATTTAAATGCATTACTAAATAGGCAGCCACGTTTCATCATTTTATAGTTGAAATGGCTAGATGTAACCATAAGTTCTATGCTAACAGTTTATTCTCTCACTTCTGGAACTCTTTTCCAGCTTCTTGCTTTCTGGTAAACTTTGATCTTAAAAAATTTAAATGCAATGTCAATTGTTATGTTTTGTCTTCTTAATTCCTGTTCCTTCATTGTTCTCTCTCCTTAATGTTTTTTCTCATATTCTTTCACACTCAGTAACCCCTTGTGTCTTAGTGGCTTTATTGCCTTGCTTGGGGTGAAATCATTAAAAAAAAAAACCCAAAAAACCATTTTGGCTTGTGCTCATACAAGCTGATTAAAGACTAAATATTCTTACCAAAGGAATATATTCCTTCTTATCTACATGGAATTATAGATTTTTTTCCTTTTGGCCAGATTTAAAATTAGTATTTTTCTAAATAAATAAAACAAGCACATAATCTGAAATAAAACTCCCAATATGCCAATGTTCTACATCTGAATCATATACATCGATAAATGTAGGAATAATACATTATGTAGTCTGATATTACTACTGATGCTGCTTGCAAGATTGCAAACAAAATCACTAGTAGTATCAGACTACATAGTTTTTGTAATCACTGTATCTATAGCTAGTCTAACAAAATAAGACTTTATTTTTATTGTGTATTTCTAATTATGTCAACCGAAAGAAACAAAAGAAAAAATACAATTCCATTATTTCTACACTTGAAAGACTGTATATGAAAGTTACTTATGAGAGCACATCTCTTAAATCTGAAAATCCTCATTGATTTTTAGACAGTTGTGTACACCTGTAGCTATTACTGTAATAAAACATTATATAAAAGACAATAATGATGAGGACAATAAAAAGAATAAAGTTGAATAAACTCTTAAATGATCCACTTAGACTTGTATTACTAACCTTAGTCTCAGCTGCTACTTAGTGAAATTGTATATTTTTTAATCTTTTAAATCAGATTTTATTTGTATTTTTAAAGAGGTACTGGCTTAGCTACTCATTGAAGGATTTCATATCTATTTATGTTGCAGATTTGGATTTTTTAAATCATGCCCTGAGAACATTAGCAATAAGTAAGTCTCTAAAGCAACTCACAAAGCAAATGCATTTATTTCAGCTTCATTTAAATTTTGTGAAAAGACTAAAATAATAAGTCTGTGTTAAGATGTTAGATTAAGAGCGACAGATAAAAATTTATCTGAATGACATTTATTAAATAAAAATACTATTCAAACAAATGGTAAAATATATGTCTTAATCCTAAAATCTCAAAAATCTTTTTTTCATAAAAATTTGTCTAGACACTCATTTTATTATATAATAATTTTGAATTGAAATTTACTCTTTCCATTTAATTAGATTATATAGACCATTTAAACTGAGCCAAGAGGATATTTTAATGGTAGCACTCATTTGAAATACAAGTAGTTTAAGCAACAATTTCCTAATTGGGGCTTCACTTCTAACAATGTGTATTCTGCTTTATGTCATTATTATGTATGTGTTATATAATATTATAGCTGGTCTTTAATCCAGTTAACTACTGCTTAGTTATATGGAGCAACAAAATGCTACAGCCTGTTCATATAGCAGAGCAACAAATAAGGTTTGCTATTGTTAAATCTTCTACCCACTATCTCAAACAAAAAAGCCTATTCACATTTTTGTTGAAATCTCATTAGTCACTGTTGGAAAGAGGGACAAAAAAATAAAAGGTCTGTTGAATGCTGTGCCTAATTCCCCAAAGTGAGTGACTGCAATTAATTGTAACTGAAGAAATAGTCTATGGCAAAGTGACAAACACAAATGATTAGATACTATCTAAATGAATCTCTATACACTTTGTGAAAAAAAAGAAAAGCTGTTTACTGTCATAATTTTTTTTTTCATTTCAGAAATATTTAATATAATTTTTATGTTTTCATCTGTGACTCATTTAATGGGTTTACAAAAATCACTAAATAAGTCAAAATACCATTTAGTTAAACATTTTTATTACAAAACCAGCTGAAGAGTTTAAATATAGAGAATTTCTTTTTTCATTGAAACATGCTTAAATCCATTTTGAAGACAAGTTGTCAATCAGTTTCAACATTTTTTTTATTTTTAATTTAAAAAAATACTAAAATGATAACTAACTATCAATAATGAACATAAATAATTCAGAGATATATATGTTATGTTATATACATTATATTTAAAAATTATCACAGGATTTTAAAAGCTTCAAGAATAATTTAAACAAATATGTTTTGAAAATGATGGGCTAGAAATTTCATTACTACTTTATACATATTCTTGATGAAATAATGAGTTTTGTACAACTATGATATTGTCTTGTTTATTCTGACAGCAGAATAAATGTAATTCTGAAGGAAGATGAAGATTTCCTACTACAATGGATGAGACAATATCACAGAAAGTGAAACAAATAATTTCTGAATGAGGTCAACTTCTTTGGTTCTTTTTATTGGAGTATTTTTTATGGGATTCCTTCAGGCATAAGTCTTTTGAAATTGAGGTACATAAGGTTCTTTGTTAATTCTGTGATGGCACTTACAGCATAAAACATATCATCTTGAGAGTCAACTTCTGAAAAAGAAAATATGCACAAACTGGATAAGAATGGAATATATAGAAGATATAGAAAGCAAAATATTGAAAATAGTTTGAAAACTAAAATATTGATACATTTAAGATTTTTTTCATTGTTTCAAGAGTATTTTTTGTTTGTTGGGAAATATGTAATAGTTTTATATCTAAAACTATCCATAATTTAAAATCTATAACATTTTTTAAAAATCTATATTTAAAATCTTGATTAGTGATGATATAGAGTTGACTGTTTTCAGTTCAGATAAACCTAATCATCTGCTTTTCTTTTACTAAATTCTGCACAGATTTTTAAAAAAGGCTTTTAAAACTTGGGAGTTATGGCCAATTTAAATTTCTTGTGAATATATGCCAGAATGCTGTTAATGCAGTATTGCAAATAGAGTATCCTTTCTGTTTAATATTTCTGATCTCTTTGCAGGTTTCAGGACATCACCTTGGTTGGATTTTTATAAAATATATCACTTAAATTTATGTAAGAAATATCAATGTTTATTTTGTCTTGAGTATGTAGCTCTTGCTGAATTATGCATTTTCTATTTCTCTGAAATATCATGTACCATATGACATTTAAATATTTTAAACACATCTTTTTAAATATTTTTGAAATTATTTATACTGTATTCATAAGAAATTTAAACAGCTGATATCGTACTTGTTTTCTTCCGGTATTTCTTAATTTTTTTTATAAAGAACAATGTAGGTTACTTATTGTTCAAATTATATTTAACTTAGCTATTTATTTTGATTCAAATAAAAACTAGTGATCTGTTACAAACTCTTGAATAATTTAGACAAAAAAGTCATCAAGATAATTGTTAAAATCTAATATCCCTTCTGGATGTATACGGTCAGGGATCTCCACAGCTTCCCTCAATTTAATATATGTGAATGGCCATAATTTTTTGAGAAAGGTAGTGGAGTAGTTTTTAACTGCCTTTTCTATGGTTTTAGTAGTAGAGTAGTCCTTCAAATTAGATTGGCTTCCACCTAAGGCTAGAGATCCCAGTCTACCCTGCTATTTAACTCATAAGTGAAGGATGAAAAGGTGGATGAAAAGTGAATGCAACAGACCCAGTCAGAATTTGAACTTGTCTTGCTAATTCCACTTCCATGCCAATGGCAATTATGCTAACTGCACATCATTGATGATAATAATATAGGGCTTAGTGTTTGTAAGAGTAAAATGGTATAATTTAAAGATTTCTCATTATTTAAAATGCAGAAACAAAAGCTGAAAGGATTGTGCATTTTTATATTTTGATTGATAACTTGTCAAACAGAATCACAAAATGGAAAATACATAATGGGGTTAATAAAACTCAAACTAAATCTATTCCTTTCTGTTACATTAAATTTTAAAAAAATAGATATTTTAACTTGTCAAAATGTAATGATAATATATTTGTAATAGACTTTATTAAATATTCATCTTACAGATAATAATAATAAGTGGGAGAAGCAATGATCATTGCTTATTTCTTTTATAGAGTAGACTTGAATATCAATTTTTTAGTTAAATTAACTTGAAGATTTTTATTTAAAAGATCTATAAATATTCACGTTTTTAATTTATACTGAATTTTATTTGTTCAAATGGTAAAATAGTTTTGTTTCGAACATGGCTAACATTTTTAAAATACAATGTAGAAATAATTACTTAATTTGAACAAATTTAATGAATTTTATTTTAAATAAAACAACTTGAATATACTAAACATAATCACTGTATTAGAAGTTCATTTTTTATAATCAGTTAGGAACAGCCTTGAATAAGTGAGAGATATCAAATGGGAAAATACAGTTTTTGAGCTGTTCACCTTTGGCTGCTTTGATAAGTCAGCAGATAATCATATACATGATAATACAAACCTCACTTTGACAATTTTTCACAACATTGTTAATTTGTTACAAAATTATTGTAAGCTGATAATTAAATAAAAATGCAAGATTGATGATTATAAGTGGCTCACGAAAATATTTAAATTTATAACCAAAATAAAATTACAAACAAATGAGAAATATTCAAAATCAACTGAAAAATGATTAAGCTTACATTCAGGTATTTAGAAACTAAAGTTAAATCTAAAAATATATCAAGATATAAGAGCAGATATAAGAGGTAAGAAAAACAAAATCTGATGTTTGGTCATTTGCTCAGATTCTGAGAAGTGTCAAACAAAGAACCTTCCACCAATCTTTTGCACCAAAAAAAGAAAAAAATATGTAAAAAACGTGATACTTTAAAAAAAACAATATAACATGTGAAGGTGTGATATTAGCAAAATAATAGACCAATATAGCACAAAAACACAATACATACATATAATCACAACATTATCAACAAAAACTCTTTGATAATGATTTATGAAAGCCGAAAGTAGTCAGACATCAAACAATTTATATTGTAATTTGATTATGTATTTAATTTAGTAACTACACTAATAAATTGTGGAAATAAAAATAGGATGTTTTCTTTCTTTAATTATACCTTTTTGTTTTGTTTTTTAAAAAAAATCTTTACTACTGCTGTTGGGAAAGAGGTTTCCCAATAGATATCAAAGGTATAATTATCCAAGTCACTGTGATTCATCTTTCATTGAATGCACAGTAATGATTAAGTTAAAAGAATGTATGGTCTTTAATTACAATGAAAAAGTAGTAAACATTAATGCTCCTTCTAGTCATTCAAGGTAAGAAAGGAATAGAAAAAGAACAAACAGTATTAACTGTAAATTTCTATTACAAAGGAGAAGCTGAAAAGAAGGATTAGACTTTTAAGATTTTTAGATTTAATTTTTTTTAGTTATATAGTAATCATGAGATATAATGGCCAGTTAAATCAAGAGAAGATTATTTAGATTAATTAACAATTATATATTTTAATTGTTAGATTTTATCAAATCTAAAACTCAGATAAAATAAAGAATAAAATATAAGTTTACAAAAATTCTAATTTTATTTTATCATAAATACCTTCTTTCTTTTGGAGATTGACAAATTAATGTGACATTCAGTAATTGTTGACCCCCAAATCAGAAAGTATTTATCATAGGAACTCCATACAATTAAATAAATTATATACTTGATGAAGGTCAAGGCATGCATCCACAGAAATATAGTTACAAAAATAACATTATTCATCCCAACAATTTTTGAATTAATGATAATGAAACATCCTAGAAATTTAGATATTTATCAATATACTTAAATGATTTTTTAAGTTTTTGCAATAAGAAACTTATTAGAAAAATTTAGAACTACCACAATCAAAATACATTTTTATAGTTTCAAAAATTCATAAGATTAAAATTTGTTCAATAATTACTGTATTATCTAAAATGTAAAAGTTTTAATAAAAATAACTGTTTCTTGTGAAATTACTTTAAAATATTGTTTAATACAGAAAAATAAATAGAAAAGATTTTGAGTACATTGATATTTGTGATTTTCCAAATACAGTCAAATTTAATTAGAAATGAATGACTAATACACATTGCTAAATTAATGAAAGAACAAGTATATACAGAGTAGCCAGATTTATCTCACAGTAGAATCTACACTGGGTTTCATGCTTTTGCAATCATCAGACATGTTAGCTCTATCACTGATATTGAGCACTTTCCACTAAGTACTGAGCATATAACATATATATATATATATATAAACTCTTAAAACTCTTTATTTATTGCAATCACACCATTACTTGATAAGACACCAGAAGTGTTAAAACAAAATTACTATTTTTGTAGTGATGTTATAACATGCATATGTTATAATTTTGAATATATATATGTCATCCACAGACTGTTTCTCCTCAGTGTGGCTAGAAGTTCAATTGCTTCAAGCCAGGATCGAAACCTGATTTAACATCTGTCAGATATCTTACCTCTAGGCCATCGTCGCATAGCAGAAAGGAAGGGAATTTTAACATTTTGCTCTATATGAAATATGCCATATATATATATATATATATATATATATATATAAACATAATTCGTATAAGTGACGGTCAGGTATTGGTATGTTCTTAAGTGAATATCCCATATCTACACGTTCCATATTAGTTGATTTAAAAAGTGCTCTATAGGATGACCTTTTAATAAACATAATTCGTATAAGACTATAGAGCACTTTTTAAATCAACTAATATGGAACGTGTAGATATGGGATATTCACTTAAGAACATACCAATACCTGACCGTCACTTATACGAATTATGTTTATTAAATTGACTATACATATATATATATATAATTTCTATATATATTATATATGCATGGAATTTGTCTGATGATAGCAAAAGTGTGAAACCCAGGGTTACAAACTCATATCCATATGACTAAATATATATATATATATATATATATATATATATATATATATATATATATATATACACACACATATATATATATCCTTTTATATTTATATACACTATCACTAACATTGAGTACTTTAACCAATAAATATAGCATACCTTAAGACTATATTATAGTTGTTTGTATGTGTCTATGTGTCTGGCTAAAACTAAAAAGCTACAATAATTAATGATGAAATAAATACATATACAGACTCATTATCATCCAAGCCAGCTTTTTGTAAAACAATTATCATTGCATGATTTATTTTTTTTAAGCATTTCACCCTAAGCAAGGCGGGAAGCCACTAGCACACAAGGGGTTACAGAGGATTTGGAGCGAGAGCAGATAGGAGTGATAGAGGAAAGGATAAGGAGAAGGATAGTGGATAAATCAAGGCAACTGGAGATGTCGATTGACATTACATTTGAATAGTTGGAGTTTATAGCTATCAGGGAAACAGGAATAGGGAAGGGAGCTCCACAGGCGAGAGATATGAATCTATTGGAGTAGAAGAGACGGCTACATTTAACAGTTTCAGCAGTGAAAGGGTGAGAACGGGGTGCTAGCCTCATAAAACGCTTGAATTCATGAAGTCTGGGAACCAGCACAATCAGCTCATCGGAGCAATTACCATGAAAGTATTTGTAAAAAAGACAGAGAGAGGCGACGTCATGTCTGTGAGAGAGCGACTGCAGACGAGATGCCAGGTTAGGGCCAATTACATTGCATATCCGTCTCAAGAATCCCGAGGCAAACAGAAAGGGCTCCTGACCATATATGGCAGCAATACTCCATGCAAGGGAGAATGGTTGATTTGTAGATTTGAAGGATCGATTCTGGGGAGAAAAATTTCCTGGCACGGCACAGGGAGCCAACTTTCCTTGCAATTTGTATTTATGAAGATATTTTAAAATTAAAATGCATTAGAATGCATTTGAAATTCTCAGAATTAAAAAGTAAAAACAAACAGTAATAATTCTTATTCTCGATTATTATTACCATTTGTTTTTACTTTTTAATTCTGCTGATACTTTCAAAATGCTATACATGTTTGTATTCTTAAAATTTCTATTGTCTTGAATTTATTTTCATATCTATAGTAAATATAAGCGTAACTTTAAAAAATGAATACTAAAACAACAAAGTAAATTTAAAAGAAAAATATTAAATATAATTATTTGAAAAAGGTTAATATTAATTTATTCAAGTGTGTCCATGTGTCCAGCTAAAACCAAAAAAATACAATAATTAAAGGCAAAATAATTATGCAGACAAACCTCTCACCTACGGATCACCCCCCCTTCAGATGCAATGGATAAAATCTGCAGGCAAAATAAAAAAAATCTGCAGGAAAAAACATCCAAATCATCAGTGATGTATTTTAAAATTTGCGGGCTTAGTAGGATGAGTTGTATTAGTTCTCAAAATAACCACTTGGTGGCACTCATGTGCCTTTCAATTGTAAACAAACATAGGTATACAGTAAATAATGTACAATACATAGGCGAGCGCGTGAGAAAGTAGCTATGAGAAATCTATTATTTTGATTAACATATCTACATTAAGTATATTTTTATTTATGCTATATATACATGTTTATAGTATTTACATTATGATCATAATTATTGGTAGTTACTATAGTGGTTTTAAAACTCAAAAATAATCCCTTACCATCTACAGACAATTAGCTTTAATGGACCACCCCTCCCCACTATTAGTCCATTGATGAGAGGTTTGTCTGTATATACAGACTCAGTATCACCCTAAAGGGAAGCTGTCTGTATGTGTGTGTGTATTATTGACTTAATATTTTTCAGCCATCTTATAGAAAATAATTTTTTTATTCAATCTCTAAAAAATAAACTTCATTGTTTTTTTGGTTTGTAACTAACATAAAAAAGTAAATAATTTTAAATTAAGTTTTATTAAAGCAAAAAACTATAGTAAGCCTTTTCTTTTTTGAAAATTAATTTAAATAAAATATAGTTACATTTGTAAAATAAATATTCAACATGACTAAGGTTGACCATAATTCATGTCGGTCTCCTATAACTTTTATTTAACTAAAAATTTTTTTCTTTTCAAAAACAAATATAACTTGAAATTTAAACATAATCAATTTTCAAAACTAAATTCTCACTGTATCTTGCTTCCACTCTCTTTCCAAATAGTAATTACATTTATTTATGGAGAAATGTTTGCTTTTTTAATGTAATGTTTATAAGTAAAACTTTATTGCATTAAAAACATCTGAATATGTAAATACAGGCATACTTCCTTTTATTGCATTTTCCAGATATTGTGCTTTTTTACAAATTGAAGGTTTTTAGCAGCACTTAATGAAGAGTGTCGACATAACTTTTACATCCACTGGTAAAGAAAAGAAACCATGTGACTTTATTTATGGTATTATTCCTTTTACTGCAGTGAACTGGAACAAAACCCACAATATCTCTAAAGTATGCCTGTACTGAATAAATCAGCAACTTTAGTCCACACAAATAAGTAACAAGGTCTTAAGAGCCAATTTATTTGTAAAAAAATAACACCATTTTAGAAAGTAAAAAAAGGAAACAAAATAATCAGTTAAAAAAGAGAAAAACATTTAACATTCTTAACTTGAAATGAAACAATAAAATTGGTCTTTTGTTTTTAAGCAAACCAACAAGAGAACAAAATTTGATAACAAGTATTTTATAGCAAATTTACTAAACAATTTGAATACAAGTGATGAATGCTGGTCATTGTTATTGGTAAAGTAGTAGATTGTGTCTTGAACTCTTCACCAAATCCTTGAAAGTTACTAGCAGTTTAAGAATGCAGTTGTGCTAAATTAGAACATTAATTATTGAAATTACCAACAGAAAAAAGAATGATAACAGGATGGGATTTGTTACCTGGATCATAATAAAAATGCAGTTCCATTATTGTTCTTTTCAAAATATCCATCATGTTATTGAGAAGCATACTTCTATCAGCAGGGTTATTCATTACTTCCAGTGTTTTCCACAAAGAGGATACAACATAGTTGATGTTAAAATTGTTCTTAACACAAACCTTGAGAGAAAAGTAAATAATTTTATAACTTAAGAATAAAACACACAACCAGAAAATATTTGAAAGGATTTGGTTGATATCTTTTAAAATCTTGAAATTATTGTAAAATTTTGTAGAATATTGGTTTTGTGACTAATATCTCCAATTTCTTATATATCAACAATACAAACCCTGAAGAGATAGCCAATTCAAGAACTTCCAACTTCTAGAACTTCAAGACTATGTGAGATTAAGAGTTTAATATGATTTTATGAATTGCATTATTAAGAATTTCACCCCTAATATCAAAGATCAGTAGGGTAGTAAAACTTAATGAAAATAACAGATTTTCTATTCATATGCTGAATGGACAATACTCTTATCATAATCACTTCAAAAACAGAAGATTCAGGTTGGTATTGATCTAAGAAGTAACAAATACAAATAACTAAGCTAACCTTGACCAATACAAAAATATATATTGAATAAAAAAAGAAATCAAAGAAAAGTTAATCTTTTATATTCAGTTAAGAAATTATTCAAAATCTTCAAATCTTTTTTGTAACAAATAGTGTCTGTATTGCAGTTTAAAAGATTAAGGATTTAATAAAACTCTATAGAATAAACAAATCAGTTGTTTCTATAGGGAATGATTTTGTTTTTTAGCATAAAACCTATGATAATATCAAAGAATAAAAGATAAAAAGTAATCAAACTTAAAAAGAGTTTTGTTATAGTTTTATATCCAACAAAATGTTTAGTATAAACAGAGACTCTTAAAATATTATTATATATCAGTTTAATCCATGTTAGGTTTTTAACACATACATAGATTAAATATTTATTCATAAATTATACACTATACCTGTAAGAATTTAGTACAAGTCCACTTGGGGATGGGCAAGAAATTTGGATCAACACAATGTTTGAATATTCATTCATTTTAGCTAAGCTTATTCATTACACCTATCAAAACATATGATCTCCATGACCTATTTTGCTGAAATATGTACAGATGACTTAAAAAAATTAAATGGGGAAGCACAGTAGTGTGAAATATTGTTTCTTTTCATTATTTACATCATAAAACTAAACTGGATAGGTGTACTACTTTTGCTTCACAAAGAACAAACAAGAGATACCACATTCAAAGAAATGCCAATATTAGTCTATGGTTTCAGCTAAGGAGCATATGTGGGACAAGAATGTTCTCTTAACTAGGATAAATTAACTAACTTCATGTTAAGAAAGAGATCAGAAAAGGTTTGTGTATTTCTAATCTTTTATCAAGCTGAAAAATCCCACTCAAGATAAACTATTTAAAATCTTGCAACAGCAGTTCATCTTTTTATGAACAATATCTGTGGCATCCTTTCACATATGATTCTCACTTTTAAGTTGATGCTTAAAGTTACCAAATCAGATACAACCTGATATTGTCCCTTCTGTTTCATTGTTTTGTTACTATTTTGGTTATTTTAGTAGACATAAAAAGTATTCCTTGCATTTTGAGAGTAGCAGCTGGCTACATAGATACCCACAGAAAAGCACAAGTTACCAACAATAGAAACTGCAAAGCCTACAATAAATTTTCAAAAATGGTACATAAAAGTAAAAAACAGTAATATCTATATTGATAGCTGGTAGGACCAATCAAAATCATTTTGAACAGTTCATCATTGACTATTTAGGTAAATGAAATATTATTCAGGAGTAAAATTTCTGGATTTGTTAAGATTTCTAATTCTTGTATACAAAAGAGTCAAAATGTAATCTTCAGATAGTGCTGTCTTCAATCAGATGGAACATCCACTACTATTCTCCAATATATTTCCATACACAACTATTGATTAGAAGAAGATCAGGAAAGTGCATAAAGTGCCACATTACATTCTTTCTTGAACTGATTTGGTGAAAAGAGTTGAACTTCTTCATTGAAAGAGTTTAGGTCACCAAGGAAATAAAACCCACATAAGATTCCCATAACAATATTGTAATTGTCCTTCCATAGAGCATACCCAAACATTTTCAAAACAACAGAGATTTCTATTAAACAGAGAATCCTAGCATGTCGAGAATTGACTAAATTATATGTATTCTAAGGTAGTCATGAAAACCATATAGAATGGTAATATAGACATTCAGTTATAGATCAAAGGATATAGGAAATATATACTTTCATCTTTTTTATTAGGAATAAATACTGTTAAAATGAAGTTTGTATTTCTGAGTATTTTTCTCCAAACCTAACTCATACCTGACTATCATTGGAGAACTAGATACTACATAATTTCAACCTTAACTTTCCAATATACATATATAAGCATAGACATTTTTCAGTAAAACAAAACTTGGAAAGATTCAGACTTCATTCTATTGTACTACACCACTGTGATGCATACAGGAAACAGAATTAGATGCAGAACTGGCATCTAAAAACATCTTTAACTGGTGTAAATTTATCAAGACAGCAGTGAATCAACTTTTATTCTTTCAGTTAAAAAACAGACCAAGTGAACATTGTTTTGGATTGATCAACCTCTCAGTCCACATATCTGCCTAAGATAAACCAATTGTATCTGTAAGTAGACTGGTAACACTAGCCCAATAATATTTTATATATTTTTATAACAGAGTTATTGGTCTAACATTATATAAAATATCCTGAGTTATTCCTTTTTTAAGATTATCATAACATCCTGTTTATCTAAGAATAATATCCTTGGTAAGCCAGTTTATATCATACAAGTTAAAATGAGAAGGGATATGCTTAACAAGCACAAGTAAAGCTTATGCAATAAATAATCAAGAATTAAAGACTTGTTAATTTCTGATTCCTTTACCCTACACTTGCAAACTACCACTGCATACAATGAAAAGGCATTTGTTGGCACACTCAAATTGGAATAAACATCATTATCTTAACCACTTAGAACCAACTGACAAAATATTTTATATGAAATTTATTTGTCCTTAAGCAGTTGATAAGATATTTTGCAAATATGAATTGACACATTAACAGATCAAGTAAGTATTTATGATATACTGAAAATAGAGAAATTTAATTTTCCTGCCATGGTAATAAACTAATTCTTCATTTACTCATAAAATGATAATATACTGGTAAATGTGATTTAGTTAGTACATAGTAAACAAAAGCCCAGCATTTATGAATGGCAGTGCATATCCTTCTGAATAACTTTGTAATATTATTTCAAGTTTTAAATCTTAATTTGATAGTGATTCAAGATAATTTATAATTGGTGATGAAAGAAAGCAGTGAAAGTAATGGTTATCCTGGAATGGCACATGAGATATTTTATTGATATGATGTCACAGATTGAAATTGATAGTATATAGAAACCTCAAGAGAAAAAATATTTTTCACTAAAATTTCAAAAACAATTCCTGTCTAGGAGGATAAGGGTGTTAAAAAAATTAGCTTCAAGTGGTTGATCCTATACATAACTTCTTGGTTTCAATAAATGCTATCCTTAAATTATGCACCTCTTCCACAGCTCTTTCTAATTTGTTATATCATTTCTCCTTAAGGGGTGTTACTGTGTATATTGGGTGCAAAATTAATTAATCTGATATTTGAGGTTCACTCCATATATTTACTTTGACTTCATTAACTATAATTCCATCCAAGTAGCTAGAGAATTAGTAAGTGATAAAGACCAAACCCTCAAGGATAGTAACATCATTCATGACCAGCCTCCTACCAGAATCCACACTGAAGCTATCTCTCAAAGTGGCTGACTGTGGAAACTTCACAATAAAAAATCTCCATGTGTTGAAAAGCATAGTAAACAGCTTATTAACAAATAATTGTGAACATCTTCCTCATAAATGAATATGTACACATTCACATCCAAAGCATTCAACCCTTGTGGCTATAGGATCAAACCTAGGATATGCTAATGATATCATTTATCAATACATTTACCAAAAATGCAGAGGAAGTAGGTCTGATTATAAATATATCTAAAACAAAGCATATGACCACTAATAAAGATAATCCTCCTTTTAATATAACAATCTATGGAAAACCAATTCAACAAGTAACTGAATCTGTCTATCTTAGACACAAGTTTTCATCTTCAAATGTTGGTTGAGTTCCTGTTCAATATAGGTCTTGGGTTGGGCAGCATTTGAAAATAACAAACCCCTCCTAGCATCTTCTCACATTCCCTATAAAATCAAAGCTAAAATATACAACACATTCTCCTTGTACTATTTTACAATCTGGATTGAATAGCACTTCTTAATCCCTTTAATAAAGAGTAAAACCCTTAAGTTTTATTGTAATATCAGATGAAACAAAAAAAGGCTTATCAAAATGATGCATTGAAGTGTTAGTTGCTGGATAAAGAAACAAAGGAAGTGGCATAACAACATATAATCAAATGGACACAACTTGATCTTTGATCTTTGAACCAAGCTTATCCAGAACTGTGAACTCTGGGGTGACTTGAGTCATGTGAGTGCACATTCTGCTATAGATGAAGTGGCTGTTTTATGATGATCTTGTAGCCATTTATAAAATCCAATGTCCTGAAATATATCTAGGGACAATATGCTTTGCTAGTGCAAAAATCACAGGTTGGAATGTCACCTGTGGTAAGGCCTGCAATATGAATTAATTTAAAGAACCAAGTAAATGGTTAGGTGAAATAAAACTGGTACATTCTCATTACATATTTCAGGTCCCTCCTCTTCTGGGTACTCAATTATAGTTACAACTCTCATTTCTAAGGGTCCCGTTTTTTAGGTTATTTATAGGTTCCACAGCATTTTAAGCCTTGGGTTTTAATCTCATATTACAAGGGATTGAAATTTGTTTTGTTTTTTTTTTGTTATTTCTTTTGAAGTGAGAATATGTGCGTTATATAGTGGACCGAGATGGACTTTGTCTCAAGTAACTCAACGTATTGGGTTATCTGTCCTTTACCTCTAAGGGCATCTTTTCATGGTACCTATGAATAAAATGGAGTGACAAACAGTCGCCATGTTGGACGGACGCTCATTTCTTCTCTCTTTTGTGGTCTCTATCAGTTTCAGCATGTTTAAATAATACACAATTTGGTGATCGGTTAAGCGAATGATGGTTATCAGTAAAATACGGTAATATCGTTTTTAGTTCAACATAGAGAAAAAAGGACGGTGAGTCCATTAGTGAATATGTAACTGCATTACAAAAAATGTTGGCGTACTGCAATTTTGAAGAAAAAGTAAATGAGCAAATATGAGATTGTTTAGTTGTGAGAGTGAAGAATGAGAAGATTCAAGAGTATCTACTTGATGAGAGAACACTAACATTGGAAAAGGCTATTGAAATAGCAGTGTCTATGGAATCTGCTAGGAAGTATTCCAAAGCAATGCAGGGAACACCAATAAATGAAACTGACACCCATTCACAGGTTACCAGCTAGATGTGAATGCTACTGTTGTGGGAGCACAACCCACCTTGCTGCCCATTTAAAAACAAAGAATGTTTCAAATGCAGACAGATAGGACATACCCATTGAAAGTGTAGACAAGATGAAAACAGGCCTTCTAATTCAACAGCACATAAATAATGAGAGGAGAAGGACAACGAATAGCGTGGATGAGAGTTATGCAGAAGAAAGGGAAATAAGCATGGAAAAATTGGATCTGCACACGATTACTGTTCTCTGAACACAACCTGTACTAGTGGAAGTGTTAATAAACAAGAAAAAGGTACTCATGGAGGTAGACATGGGTGCCTCATGTTCTGTAATGAGTCTGACAAAATTCAAGGAATTGGGTCAACTACAAGATTGAAAAGAAAGTTTGGTGAAGCTGAGAACATACACTGGTGAGTTGGTAAAGCCATGGTATCATATGAAGGTACAGAGAATCGTTTGCCATTGCTAGTGGTAAAGGGTGATGTGCCAATGCTACTAGGTTAGAACTGGTTGCAAAAAGTGAAGTTAGACTGGAGAACTATGTTTCCTTTAAATGGAAGGAGGCCCCTTTAAAATTGAAGGATCTACTCAAGGAATTTGATATCATCTGGATCCTGCCTTTTAATAAACATTTCAATTTAGGATTTATTTGTTTCATATTCAAAGGAATTGCATATGTTAAAAAAAATAAAACCTTAACTCTTCTTAAAATTTGTTGCAAATGACATTGTTACATTCCAATTTTTACTAAATACCATCCTGCATAAAAACTACTTAGTATACTTTTTCTTACATGGACAGATAAGCAAGTAAGGTTTCCATTGTAACATGGATAAATAAAAATAGTAATGTGGGGTTTTAATAATGCAAAAATATAACTTACAATGCAAAAGGAACCCATTAGTTCTGAGAGTTCTGGAATCCGTCCATTGAGAGCCTTACTAATCAACATCTTTGATGAGATATCGTTTCCACTAAGGATTAGTAAATCAGCAATATTTTCACTCAACCATTGATCTGGAAAGTCTACAAGACAAATTTCACTTTATTAATAAATTAGAAAATGTAGAACTTAACAGTTAATCAATATTTCAGTAATATTTATTGGTAAATCAATTGAACAAACATGAACCTTTTTTATTTGCTAAAACAGTTACTTTTTCAGTTATTCTAGAAGATAAGTGGCAAAATAACAATGAAACATTTGAGTCAACAAAGATATTTAAAGAGGCTTTCAAATGAATATAATATGCATATCCTTTATTCTGCTTGTAAGCAATAATTAAGTAAAAATATATTTTTTAATAAGTTAAAATATCAACGATACATTTTAAGGATAATCTATCTCTGTCATGTATTGAAAAGCTTTGAAAATTAGGATCATTGGTGAATATAATATAGACACCTCACAGAGTTGTATTTTCAACTTTGCAACCTTTTTTATCTTCCTCAAATAAATGATACATTTATTTGGCAAGTATTTTTTTCTCTGAGATCTTTTAGATCTGGGCATCAAAAATTACTGCAAGTAATCAAAAAGCCAGTCTAAATAAGTATGACATGTTCTTACTAGAACAACACAGGTGTTAATTTTCTAGATACATGCATAAAACATTAACAAGATCATTTTTCAGTTATTTTTTGTTTACAGATATAATGAGTGTGGGAATAACTGAAAGGTTCTTGACCTGTCAAAAGATTTGAACAAATCAGTTTTTTTTAATGGACTTCTTGGTTGAACCAAGAATATTTAAGTACCTTCTCATAGCATTGGATTCTACACCAGGTTTATATATAGAGCTTTTGTAAGTAATAAAAAATAGCAAGAATGAGAACAAAACTCTGGATAATTTATGAAATAATGACAATCTCAGAATTTCAAACAATATTTAAACAATTTGAGTTCCCAATATTGCTTGTTCTTTAAAAATAATTTTATCTACATCCCTTAGACATCTCAGAGAGTAACCTTTTAATGTTACTTTTTGTGTGTTTATTATATAATTGGTGTAATAACAGGTATTGTGATGATAGGTGTTGAGAATTTGTATTTATAAGAATTCTACATAATCATGGTTTATTCATTTATACTTACTTGTAAGTTCATCAACTACACTGACAGTGTTGTCATCACTCCACTTTTTACCAAAATGGTATAAATAATGGATAGTATTGGCCATTCTTCCTAAATTTTGTAATAATTCATCACAGTTTTCAAAAGTATTCTCACACATTTCATACCAAAGTATTTCAGCTGAAAATTGAAAATTTTATGAAGATTTTTCATTAATTTTTTTGTTAGTTAAAATATTTGGTAATATTGGTAATAAAATTAAATAAAAAATCATTTAATATTTTAGAGCAAATATTACATAGCAAAATTCATTTAAAAATCCTACATTATAAAAAAATATATAAAGCAAAGGATATATTAAATATTATTTAACTCTTAACTCCATGAAAACTTCAACCTTGAATTATCTCCAATCTTGGCAAAGTTGTTTAACTGAGAAATGTTTTCCTAGTCTATAGAAGCTGTTTGTCCCATTTTCAAGAATGCTGTTGAGCATTCATCTGCCTCACAATAACACACCACCACCATCCTTAGTGTCATTAGCAAACTGTCTATTAACAACAAGGAAGCAGTTAGTCACCTCACCAAAAACAACCTCCTGAGCAACAAGCTTTAAGAGTTCAATGGGGGAAAACTAACTTGAAACTTTCAATACTCCAAAATCCAACTTAGTATCATTTCATCATCACTGAACAAATCCCAATTTTTATTCAGTCACAAGTAACTGTTGCACTCTGAATGTGTTTCTATGTTTTAAATGTCTGTTGGGTTTCAAGTTCATTCTAGACCTCAAGTGGAATTCATATATGCACTCCATTACAAAAGATGCTGGAAAAATAGTTGCCTCATTCTATCATTCCAGGAAGTACTGGACTCCTTCTACTATGGTTTATATTGACAAAAGTAAGATTAGACCTAAAATGGAGCACAAACAATGTTTGAACTGGCTAATTTTATAGACATAGATTTAGTAAGAGTTGTGAATAAATCAGAAAATGTATACAGACAAGAAAAAACAAAATATTTTAATATTTCTAATCAAAAAGTAAATAAAATATACAGTATGCATCTTAAACTTGATTACAAAAATGTATTTTTAATAAGGAAAATTTGACACCTACTTTCAGTGGCTGGTCCATACAGTAAATATAGTAACTTGGCCTGATGTACCATAGGCCAAGACTTGAATATACATGACAGCCAAAAGGACTTTGTTGGGATATTTTCACAGTAATCCAGAAATACCTGACGAAAGAATGAGCGAACCTCAATTTCCATTTTGGTATTCATCCCTGTGAAATATATATATATATATATATATAAAAGGAATTGTGAATACAGTAAATTAGCTTATTAAAAATTAGTTTAATTCCTAGTATTTTAGAGGAAATATTTTACAGTATATATATATATTTTAAAATATGTGTAATTTGGCAGCAACTTTTCTTTTAAACATGTAGTATTGAATGTTAAAGACAACATAGTCTTGCATATTTTCTTTTGAATTTTCTCATATTCTCTAATGAGACTTTTTATTTGAAAATGATTTCGAAATATGTATTGTCCATACGATGACCTAGCGCTTTCGAACATCATTGTTCATCTTCAGGGTCAATATTTTAGTCAAACTTTTTTTTAAACAAACATTTGCCAATTATCTTGTAGCGTAATCATGTTGCTACTTTTTTACAAACTAAATAAACGTTAAAATCCTTTTAAATTCAAAAGACACGATAATGTTATCACGTGCAGGGTGAAGATTTTTATCATGTGACAGCGTGAAAAAGATTTCCACTACACAAGCCAAAAGATCGAAGAATACATTATAAAATTTAAATATATTATAAACATTGTAATATGTTACCAGAAATATTGTAATCTATACGATTAATAAGAAGTCTTTTGCTTTTAATATGTAATGCCTCAAAGGTTTTAATGCGTCTAATGTCTGTATGTTTATCTATAATTTTAGTATTTTCTATAAGTATTTTACGTATATCAGATTGCATAAGGGAAACGGTATGTGACTTAATATGTTGTTTAATGGAGCTAGAATTATTTAGATGCAGAGTTAATCTTCTGGAGAGCCGGGTGGTTGTAAATCCAATATATGTATGTGGATTAGAAGAACATTCTTCCATGGGACATTTAAACTCATACACAACATTGGTTCTATCAACAACTGCAGCAACTGGAGAATGATTATTACTCATTATCAGGTTAGAGGTTTTAAATTTACTATAATATATATTAAGCTTTAAGGCCTTGTTGGAATCAACAGGAAACACATTATGGTGTATTATAGACTTAAGGGCCTTTTCATCCATGCTGTATTGTCTATGCATTTGTCCTCTGTAAAAGAGGTTAATTGAGGATAATTTTCTGGGTGTATCTCTTGTTAGGTCTGAGAAGTATCTATCAAATTCATTATCAACTAGATAGTTAGGAAAACCGTTATTAATAAGGGTTTGCTTGATGTTAGTCAATTGCTTATGAAATATTTTATTGGTAGAAGAGATAAGTTTTGCTCTAGTAACCAGGTTAGAAATTATTGACCGTTTATATTTAATGGGGTATTCACTAAGATAGTTGAGGGTGCAATTCTAAGATAGTTGAGGGTGCAATTGTTATCACTTGTAGGTTTTTTGTATACAGAAGTGGTAAAAGTGTCATTTACTAGTATCTATTAAAACATCCAGAAAAGGGATATTATTATCTTTAGTTAGTTCATGTGTAAAATTAAGTACTGAATTATTTTTAAAGGCTTATTGCAAAAAGGTTAATTCATCAAAATCTTTAGCAAGTATGAGGATATCATCAACATAACGGAGGTATATGCTAGGTGTTTCAATAATACCAAACATGATGTGACATATAAAATTTTTTATAGATAATATTAAGATATATATATTTATATATCTTAATATTATCTATAAATATTAAATATTTTCTTTCCTTTAAAATAAATTTTAACATTTCTTTTTTTTAATTAAAATGATATGAATATTTCATCAAAAGTAAAGTTACATATATAAATCTTATTCATTGAAGACTTGCCTCGTTTAGAACATGAATATCCATATATATGCAAATTGATTACATAAATGAATTTATATTAGAATATTCATCATAATCAATTTTTTGTTAACCGACTATTTTTCAATACATATTAGCTATCTGAGAAAAATATCTAAATTTTAGAGAAACAAATGGTACAAGGGAAACAACTCTGTTTACATAAAATTCTGTTACACTTTTTACTGGAAAACTATATAGAATTTACTACAATTTTTATTTATGGAGATTAGGAATGTTTCTTTAAATATTCACTAAATTTTTTACATTTTCTGAAATATTAAAAAAACATTCAAATAATGAGGAATGTGTTAAAATTCAATTTTATTGAATTATTTTAATGAATTATATTTAAATCGTTATTATCTAAAAGTATTTAACTTTGCAATATTAAATATTATCTTTTAATGACATCATTTTTTTTTTTTAGAAAACTAAGATAAATTATATGAATATTAATTTGATTAATTACCATTTATTTTAATTTAATTTGATATTTTGTTCCTCTTTTAATGGTGTTGTAACCTAAAACAGGTTACTGAATGAGGAATAACTAAAATGAAGGTTGGAAATGAAATGGTAATCTTTATAACATCAACAAAATACAATACTCACCAGCAGCATGAAGTAGGTAAACCACTGCTAGTGGTGGACTAGTTAGTATATTACTCCTACTTACAATAGTGTCAAATGTATTTATGAGGATTGGGACGTACCCATTAGTGTCCATAGGTATGGTATATAACAGATGGTGACAGGCTTCAGCAGATAGAAGTCAATCTATGTTATACATATTTTTCCCTTTGCACTCAATATTAATTTTTTACATCGCATCAGTTTTCAGGGTCTGTGCATTCTCCAACCAATAGTTTTGCCATCTTTAATATCAAAAGGACCTTTCTTTCTCCATTAATGAAAAAGAGATCTTTGAATTATTTTTTATAAAAGTTCTATAATCTCTATTAACACCTTTAATATCTAAAAGACCAACAGACATACATTGGACCTCTGATGACTCCTATATTCTTTATTTGCATAAAAATCTTTTCCATATTGTGTGTTTTACTGACAGCCAATTGAATCAATCATGACAGTTTTTAGACTGTTCAGTTTGCCTTTTATTGTTTGTTGGTGTTTAATACATTTTTTGCTGCTTAACCAATATATGATTTACCAAATGTGAAACTTAGCTTATAAACACCCAGTTGACTGCTAGTTGACCTTGTTATTTACAAAGCATTGCTTGTAAATTAGGGTCAGATGTAAAAGTTACTTTAAAACCAGCTTGTTTATATATTTGCAATCTTTTTCAATCAAATTCCATCATATCCATTTTTACACAAAAATACCAATATTTTTTATTGATATATTTTTTGAACAGATTCCTCATGCTTCAACTAAAAATGCATTAAAAACATCTTCACTGACATTAAGATTGATATTTTATGTGGTTTTATCTGTACATTAGTTAATGAGAAATGACAAAACTATTTGATGACGATGGGGAATGAGCACAATGTGAAAAATATTGCAACGTAAAACTATTTTAATATCATCAAACACAAAGTATAAAAAAAAACAAATTGACTTGTTTCTGATGAAGTCTCTGATGGTAATTAGCCAAATTAATGTTTATATAATTGAACATTAAATATGGTAACTCAGTAAATTCTGAGGTAAATGTTTATATGTGCAGAGATGCATGAGTATAAATGCAATAAACACCTGCATTCAAGAATGTTTAAAATCTATTGAAAAGGTATAAAACCATTATTTTTATACAACAAAACTTGTAACTTGTGACTATACCACAAATACCCTTGAGTATGCCTCATGGGTATTTGCGATATAGTTACAAGTTTAACATTTATAAGAATATTCATTAGTTTAAAGTTTTGTTGTATAAAAATAATGGTTTTTATGGCATATTCTATTTTTACAATCTTTTTTCACTAAATGAAAGAATTTACATACTGAAGTTTTTTAATTCATTGAACAGGCAAAATATCTTCAAGGTTCAAAAACTAAAAGTATTTTATACAGCAATATTTCAGTATTATGGACTGAAATATTGTTGAGATATTGCTGGTATTATTTTTTCCTTAATGGTCAGAAATTATGAAGGACATCAAATTAAGTTTCAGCTGCATATAAGATGTATGTGTATTTATATATATATATATTATAATTTTGTCAATGGAATATTTTCTGGGTTCAGGAAATATTCAAATGAAGGTAAAAAGATAAAAACTACAAAAGTAACTTATTGCAAAATAATTAATTCAGTGAAAGAACTGAATGGCACATTAGAGAACAAAACATTACCATTGAGCATAAAATGGTGTTAGTCTTCTATTTGCCTGCAAAACTGCTAATACTTAATTTGTCATGGACTTTTCAAAATCTCTAAAGGTTTCCTCTGGGATCCAATGTTTAGATGTTAACATAACAACTTGCAGCAATTAAAAGACCTTTTAAACTCCACATTTTAGTGGAGGTTCTGCAAAGCAAAATCACTGGTCAAAATACCTCATAAAAACTTAGTAGGATCTGAGGTGGTCAAAACAACACAGCAAAGTTTTTTTTCATGTTCCTGAAATTATTCACATACAATTTATACAATGTGTCAGGATGCATTGTCCTGCTGAAAGAGGCTGGTGTCACTCATAGAATACTGTTGCTATGAAGGTGTGTACTTGGTCTTCAGTGATGTTGAGGTAGGTGATATGTGATAAAATACCTTCCACATGAATGATGAGACCCAATGTTTCCCAGAACATTCCCTAACCCTTCACACTGCCTTCACCAACTTGTATCCCCACAATGCATTCTGGATCCTGGTGCCATCTCTTTTCCAGGATAATAATGCACACAAACACTGCCACTCACATTATTCAGGAGAAAGTGAGATTTATCAGGCCAGATACCTTTCTTCCATTGATATATTTTCCAGTTCTGACACTCACTGAAGACACTTAACATGCACATTCTGACTGTTTTATGCCTATGTAGCCCCATACGCAATAAAGGTTAATGTATCTTGATTACAATTTTCTACAATTTGTGTCTCAGTAGAACTTGTGTTGGTTTGTATTTGGTGGGAAATCCCCTGTTCATGTTTTGCATTGATATATCTTGGCCATCCACAATGCTTGGTCAATAGTTGGTGATTTTACTCTCTTTGGACCACTGCCAATAGGTACTAACGACAACTAAATGTGAATACTCCACAAACTTTATCATTTTGGATAAATTATGACCTAATATATTGGCCATAACAATTTGGAAAATGTATACAAAGCTGAGTAACTTAAACCTTTCTTCTTGTCCATAACTACAGCATTTAACAACACAACAAAATGAAGTACTTGAAGCTCATTTACATGCTTATATACTTCTCACCCTGATATGTGCAGCTATTACAAAACAGTAGCTACCATTCTTGTCACATGTTGCTGGTCATAATGTTTTGTCTTACTGATCCATGAAAATATATTCATAAATAAAACAGAACATCACTGGCATAATTACTTAAGCAATGACTATGTTAAAAAATAAATGATATTTACTTTTGAAGAGTCTTACCATGCTTTGAGTTTAATATTGTAGTAACATTCTTCATGGCTCCTGTATGCAAACAAATAGAGTCAAATGCTCGTTGACATTCTGAATCATCCCAGCCAGCAATTACAGTGTGCAAGAATTTACCAAAGCAAACTAATGCAATGCAATTTGAAGGGTTGTTGCAGGATTTAGTATTTGTACACATTATCTAGAATCAGAAAGATTAAACATCTATATAATCATAAATATGGAAAAGAAAGATAATACTAAATTTTATACACTGTAGTTTTAACATAAAACATTTTAAATGATTAAGCATTTTTCTTAAACAGGTGATATTAATATATAAACATAAATATATTAATGTACAAAAAAAAGAAAATTATTTTATGATAATATTTCATGTGCACATGGAATATGCAGACAAATATTAATAAAATAACCAACAAAAGAATTTAACTCTACAGTAAAACCTACATTCCTTTGTTCAATTTATCAAGTATCTTTTCATTAATTGTTAAATACTTATAGTGGGTCTTTTTAAATAAAGAAAGCTTTATCATATGCAAAATTTACATTGATGAAATATTTTTCTTTATGTTCACTTATGAAATTGAACGTGAACTTAAACATTTTAAATTATATGTGATTAAAAATATTAAATATTTAAAATTAAAAAATAAGGTATTGATAAATAATTATAATACTAAATAATATTATTTTAATTGCTCAGATGAAGCATTGTTAGTTAATATATAAGTTTTGACTAATATTTTTCATTTCAGTTTTAGTTGATTTTTATTGCAACCTATATATTGTCAAGCAATGTAGATCAGAAATGTTGAAGAATCCTCATGTTTTCAGAGAAAATAAGGAACAAAGTCATGTGTCTAGGTTCAAATAAATGTTGCTGGTTGATCTTTCTAGCCTAATCAGTACGGTAGCTGCTAGAGAAAAGCATTTAATCAAGGATAGTAATGCAAATTCAAGTTTTACTAGTTTTAGTCAACATTCCTGGCACAGGCTGCTTACTAACTATTGTGAAAGGATGGTCTGAATATTACAATAAAAAGTAACTGAAATTATGATGAAAGAGAAACTTATCAAAAATCAATAATATTATTAAATAATATTCTTAGGCATGATAGAGATATAGATATGCAATTGTTGCATATTTCTATATTAAATTTATGTGAGGAATATAGGTTTCAAAAAGCCCAAGTTTATGAATAGATTTATAGATAAAAATTAAAATCAATTCACTCAAGTGGTCATAAAGAACAAAATAATACTAAAAGTAACAAAAGAAAGGAAGCTGTGAGGAGTGAATCTGAAAGCAACATGGTACATTGAGAAAGACAGGCAGAGAAACTGTTACAGAAACAGAAACATTCAAAATAAATTGAAAACATACACACACATTATATATATATATATATATATATATATATATATATATATATATATATATATATATATATATATATAATTTGGCGTAGAACAAAACATCTACAAAGCTTATTTAAAAAGCAAGCAAATACGTAAAAAATTTTGTTTTCAAGGGAAGGAACTTAGGTAAATAAGGATAATTACCTCCCTTACTCAAAATTAACTCAATTTAATTTTTTTTATGTGTATCTAATTTTACATTACAAATTATTGAGTTGTAATTTCATTTATTTTACTTTTGTACGCCTGTATGTAAGGAAAACTAATTCTTGTATACGACCAAAAATTTATGAAAACATACCGTTAATTAATTCTATTAGAATCAATGCAGATTTGAAATAAGTAAATTATTACCTTTACCACGAATAAAAAATAATTTTAATTTTTGCCACATACAAATTTGGCAAAGTTAAATTTTCAAAATATTAATTTTTGTATGATCATAATAACCTATATTTACATAATACCACTTTTTAAAAATACAGAATTTAAAGTTCAGATGTAGTCATATGATGAAAACTAACAATTTTTTCATCTAGAACTTGATAAATATACACATTAAACTAGCAATCAAATTTAGAGGAATAGTATTAAAAATTTCACAATACTCACAATTTACAAGTTATATTTGCTAATTTTGGTGAGGAATAAACAAAATCTATAATAATTCATACATTAAATAATACTCAGATAAATGTATTAAATATAGTTTTATCGTATATTTTAGTACACATTTGTATGGTTAGTCAATATTGTTTTATTTAATGTAATGTGGAATATATTTTTTAAAACTGTGAAAAGCTTATTTTTAATACTGTACCACATAAATATTAACAGAATGAAGACATTTAACTTTTGAAAATAAAAATTTTACATGAAAAGAAATACCTTCAATAGAAAATCATTTATAAACTTCAATCTATCTCTGGTTGCATATAAACAAGTTGACCTCTTCATCAATAAACCTGAAACCCATGAAATAAAAAGGATAATAATGATAGCTGCATTTTGCTTGAAGAAATAAAATATATCAAAGTATACACACACACACGCACACTGATTGATCCAAAAATAATAACTCCTATTTTGTCGGCAAAGCATCAGAGGCGGATGCTAGTGATATGACCATAGAAGTCGAACATTCTTGCCAACAACCCATAATTTCTTTTCATTTGTTATAGGTAGAAACTGAGCATCAGTCTGACAAAATAACATCTTATATGAAAGTGTATATGAAACCAAGGCATATCACTGAATTCTTCCACATGGAGAAAAATTGTTCCCATTGACATTTACAAATGCTTGCTAGACATTTATAGATGCCAAACAGCAGATGTTAGCACAGTTATTTAATAACAGCAATGTCTGTGACAAGTCACATTCTGATTGTTCTACACAGATGTCAACCCAGGAAATGAATAGCTTTTGTGCATTACAAATGAAAATGCATATCCAATGATAGTGACTATATAGAAAAATAATTCTTTATAAGTGAAAAAATTGCTCTATCCAATGGTATTCCTGGTGTGCTCCCTCGATAAAATACATTAATTTTAAAGTATCCCTAACAAGTGTACGTGTGTGTGTGTGTATGTATGTGGTAAGTTATTCAACTATAATTTTCTAATCTTAATAAGCTCTTCATATAACAGCTTATTTATGATTTAAAACTCCCATTGTGTCATGAAGTTAGGCCACATTAATCAATAGTAATCAAGAAGATATTAATTTATAGAAGGGTCTCACTTCATCACAATCAGGACATGGAAGTTTAGGACATTGTATCAGTGGAGAAAATTAAAAAATGTAAAGCAGGGAATGGAAAGGAAAGGATGAGGGTTAATATTTTGGGAGTATGTGAAATAAGATGGGGAAAAAATGTGATTTCATAATCAATCATATATGCAGGAGGAGATAAAAGTGAAAGAGGAGTTGTACTAATATTACATAAAGACAAGAGGGAGTACATTTTGGGATACTGGTAGCTGTTAACCAGAGTACCTATGATGAAACTGAAAGGAAAGCTATTTGTAGTGAGTCCTGATAAAAAAAAATAAAATATATAAACAAAAAGAAAAGAATTAAAATTAAAATAAGGCATTTGCTTTCCGTTAAAACCCCATATCTCTTTCTCTCTGTATCTCTCTAAACTTCTCTCTCTATACTTCTCTTCCAACTAATGAGAAGACAACCCTCAAATAAAAAGAGGAAGAAGACTGAACCCAGCCACAAAACTGGATGTTGGCTGGACCAGACTCTAGACATTTATAGCTAGAAAACTACCTAAATAAGACATGATCCATGCATAACTTCTGCTAAATAAAAAAAAGAAGAATAAAGAACATTGAAAAATAAAATCATTTTGGCCAATCAAAAAAATTAACACAAAATGACTTTTGATGTTTAGTCTGGGAGCCTTATAAAAAAGATATAAACTGACAGCCCTGAAGCAGAAGAAGAGAAAGGGCCACCAGAGAAACCAGCCATGCATGTTGCAGAAAAAGTTAATTGGTCATCTGCTTAAGGTATTTTTTCTGCCCTTCTTTGAGCCAAGAAAGGACAGCAGATTGATGCTGTATCTATTTCTAAGATGACAACTACTACCAGGGTTTGACTCCTAAAGTGTCAACCGAACTGACTTTCTCCTGACTGCTACCAAGATCGGACTTATAAACAAAATTTTGCTACATTGAATATCACGGGACTCACTCCAATCTAAATCAAATAAATAAATATATATATATTATTTGTTTATACTTTTAATTCAGTTCATTTTATTGCAAAGTGTCCAATAAATAATTGCCAAGAATCATCTGGCACTTCTCCATATATTCAATATAGCAATCACAGAGATATATGCACATCCATGTCAGAAAGCAGAAAAGAGGAAATAGACACATTTTACAAAACATTAGAAAGTGTCAAATATCGAAACAAATCACAAGAAATAACTATAATTATGGAATACCTAAATGCAAGAACAAGATAGTAAAATGATTGGTAGATATGAATTTCGATCACATAACAAACATGAAGAAAAATGGTTTCACTGAATGCCAACTAATAACCAACACTTGGCTTAAAAACACTCCGATATTTGTGGACTTGGAAAAGCCTAACAGTAAACATTAAAACCCAGATAGACTACTTAATTATCAACAACAGATTCAGAAATGGAGTTTTTCACTCTAAAACATACCTAAGTGCTGATTGTGTGAGTCATCCCCCTCCCAGTCATCCCCTGCAAACTATGGGTAAAACTACAAAAGTAATAGTGCAAAGCAATGCCTAAACTGCAATGACAAACTCCACAGCAATTCCATTTGTGAACAAACATATGCAGTTGCAGTTAAGAAAAAATATGAAATTTTAAAACAGGTCAGATTAAAAGACATCAGAAATAAATTTAAACAGGCAAAAGAAGAATGGCTTAATGAGAATTGCACTGAAATTAAAAAACTGTAAGATACAGATATAGCAGATATGCACCAAAAAGATAGAAATAGCAGAAAAAATGTCCTTTGGCAGGATCTATAAAACCTAAAGAGGAAACTATCATAATGGAAAAAAAAGATACTGCATTAAATGAAATGAATATATAGGAGAGTTCATCCATGACAAGAAAGGTCAAAAACCTACAATACATAAAAGCATGAAAGGACCTATAATACTAAAATCATAACAGATTCAGAAGGAAAACTGAAAGAACTATTATATAAGGTATTCAAAGAAAACAAAAAAAGGAATAATCATTGTTAGAAGACAATAACAGGACAATCCAATGTGTGAGTTATGTATTGGGGATGTAAAAATCAAGCGGGTGCAAAAATTTAACTATCTAGGTAGTATAGTAATAGATGAGGGAAAATGCAGCGCAGAAATCCTAAAGTGCATCAGAATGTTTTTCAGAAACTGTGCATAGTATTAAGCAATAGGAAATGTCTTTAGACACAAAGAAAAGAGTGCTAGACTGCTATGTATGTAGTGGCTAATCTCCTATATTGCAGTGAACCTGGACAATTTCCTCAGAAATGAAGCAATAGAGATGTAGTTCTGCCAACAAATATTGAGAATACTATAGAGAGAAAATGAGAAATGAGGAAGTTTATAGGAGAACATGAACTACAGAGAAACTCCTGATAACAATCAAAAAGAGACAGCTGAAATTTTTGGGCAAGAAAGCTTGACAAATTTAATACTCACAGGGCATATTGAAGGTAAGAGGGGAAAACAGCCAGTTTTCCTGTCAAGTTTAATAAATGGATAACAGAACAAGTACCATAAAGACAAAGGGGAGTCATAAACAAACAACAATTTCTTAGAACAACAAAAGACAAAGTTGTGGAATGCAATGATCACTTCTGTTCTGAAGCAACACAACACAGAAAAAGACAGAGAGAATACGTTTGTATATAAGACAATGGTAAACTTTTGTGAATTTGTTTATATACATGCCAAACATTTTATTTAATGTATAATAAGCTCAACTAGTCATGAGATAAGAAAGTAAATTTATTACAAATTTATAAATATCCCTATAAATAGAGGTGATGAAAGGTTCTCGACCCTACCAAGAAGAAATTCAAAAATAAATTCCGATGTTAGTTCATTTGGCCAGATTTTGAAGATAGGTCAAGCAAAAAACTTTTTAACATTCCTACATACAAATTGTCATGTGAGTTTGTTATAAAAGTCAATAGTCTGTAATGTTGAGAAGAATTATTAATATTCCTTGAGTTATTCAAACTTATGAAATGTTATAACTCATTGCTTTTGTTGTTAGTGAATTTCAACCAATTCATTCTATAGTCTCGCTATGGACATGAAGTTTTTTGACAATCTTGTTTTACACTTCACTTCATTCAAAACCAGTTTGGATTAGGTATATTAGTAACACTCTAGTTTTCATCAAATCCTGTTAGATCATGTGAACTCAAATTATCTATATATTTCATAATGTAAACAGAAAACAATAGAAAACTTCATTCTTTGCTATTTTCTAATAACCCATACAGAAGAATGGGTATAGCTCTAGTGTTTACAAAAAGCAACACACAAAGATATTTTAATTTTGATTTAAACTAATGCTTCAACATTAGCATTGACCTGAGGAAAACTAAATAAAAAATTAAAGGAGATAAATAATAATTTCCAAAGCAATAATAATCTTTCCTATGTTATTTCTAAAAGAATAAATAAAAGGAGGAATCTCAGAAATCCCCAATTATGCAACTACAATAAGCATGCTATATGTAGAAGCAGTTGAATGAATCTGAAGGATCTATAAACATTATAACATCAGGATAATTTTCAATAATACAACCACTACTCAAAAACGCCCTACTCGAGTCAGTCCATCATTGGAAAGGACTTGACAAAACATTGCATTTATAGCATTTCAAGCAAATGTAGAAAAAAATATAAAGAAAAAAAGCAGTTGTCCTCTTCAGGGTCAGCACATAATACATCTGAACCCTGTGACCAGGGTGGAAAGCCTGACTGGGGACCCCAGGCAGTGCATTATAATCCTTGCTATCTTTATCAACATTTGCTTTTTTCTGTCTACATTTATATATGTTACAAATTAAACTAAGTATAACTGACTATTAAAGGATGAAAAATTTTTGGATTTTGATGTCTTTTTGGGGTCTTTGGTTTTTCGTCCATATCCATGAATTTGTTTCACTCATGCTAAGTCACGAAAAATCACTATAAATACACTATTTTTTACCCATAATGATTTTTGTATTAAAATTATTCAACGTTTTAACAAGAAAAATCTCAAGTTGACATTAAAAATTGCTGCAAAACATTGTTGATTTATTTAAGATGGAATGATCTATTATGATGTGTTTCTAATTTGTATTTAGATACTTTGTATTTATTTTCAGTTTTTCCAGTTGAATTGTTCACCTATATTGCATTATTGTACCTAATTGGGTTACAATAAAATTTGTATTTTATATGAAGACTATACTTTATGAGAATTGAGATGTAGTAGAGTGGCAGGTGTGTCATAGATTCAGCGGGATGAAGGACCCTTGCACTGACCCTAGTCTTCTAAAAGACAGACTCCAGAGAGGAAATAAAAGTGTAGTATGGCAGATCATGTCAAGCAAAAAAGTGTTCACATTATCCATTCTGAGATAAAGTTTAAATAACAGATAAACAATGAGGAACTGAAGTGCATCCCTTTGTATAATATGGAATCACCTATATTGCATGTGCTTAGAAAGGTATCACCTGTATGGGTCTGAAATTGCATTCTTTTTCTGTTCACTCACACTCTCTAAAGAAAAAAAGACCACAAAAACAAACAACAAAAGCAACACAAAGAACGAGTTCAATTGTTCAGAACATTTTTAATTAGTTTTCAGTTCAAGATTTGCTGTTATTTCAATCATATTTTTAACATTTTCAACAGATGAAAATGTAAGACTATTAAAATAGAATATCTTTTTAAGATCTACTGTATATAGTGTTGTGAATAAATCATTGGAATTTTTTTGTAATTATTCAATCAGTTTATAAATAGAAAAATCTTTATTCCAATACTAAGATCATTATTTTTCATAGTATTAATATTTGGCTAATACTAATATAGTCAATATTAATATCATTTTTACATTAATTATAGTAAGTACATATTTTAAGATTACTCATTAAAGAATAAAGTATTTTCATTGAAAAAATAAAGACAACTTACCTAATTGTTTAAAATTTTCAAAATATTTTTGCTTTTGTACATGAGAAACTGGTGTATGATAAAATGGATTTGGAAGCAAATGTCTGCCAGTAGGTCTTGTAGCTTTAAATCCTTCAATAAGGTTTCTCATTACTTTAGAAGTAATGGTTAAAATGCTCAAATCATCAACTGAAATATAATTAGTAATTTAAATTTTTTTCTCCAAATGATCAAAAACATATAATACCCAAAGGAAAGTTTTTACAAATTAATTTTTTCATGCATTTACTTGGCTTAAGAAACTAAATTTATTCTATGTATATTTTAACTATTAAATAAATATAAAATAGAACATCACAATGTTTCATAAACAAGTTGACTACAATAGAGAACAAATATCCAATTTATATTAAAGGCTAGATTATAAAGAGTTTACTCCATGCTCCATCTTAGAATTTAAATATTATTGTTTCGTTTATATATATTACCTTACGCTCTTAAAGAAATTATAGCTTTTCTTAGTTTCAATGAATTTTATGAAAAGTAAAAATTACTTATTGTAGAATACATCCAACATGCATTTCATGCAAGAATTGGTAGTGAATTTATTCCTTGTTTACCAAAAACTCACATGTGCACCAGGAGAATTTGGTATAATAATAATAAAGATGAAGATAAATTTAAAAAAATAAAACTTTTGAAATTCATTATCAACATTATGTTTAAAAATTATAATGATTATAAATTTATTTGTAAACTGATATATCTTGACAGTTTTTGTGCCTTGTTGAATGTGACTTGAGCTGAATTAGATTACAAATCATTAGACTACAGCTTAAATAAAATTAGTCATGATTTTTTTATACTTATAGACATGAGAAAGTAAACTAATGCAAATATAAGTAAAAAATGATATCCTTAGTGAGTGTGCCTGATTTAATTATAATAATTAATCTTAAATATCTCAATGACTATAAAAATATGAGGAGCAATAAGAAATAAAACAGTAAACTAAAATATAATGAATGAGTTGGTTCAACAAATAAAAGACTGAAACATATTTATTAAATAAATACTAAACAAAAAATATTGGGTTTGTTATACTATTTTTATCAAGATCCTTTTCTGATTCACAAATACATTTCACTAGGCATGTCAGCCAAATGTGAGGGCTAAGAAAGCTAAACCCCAAATGAAAAAGTTTTCTTTTGCGTAGGGGATCCAAGCATCACATCTGGTCCACAAAACAAATCCCTGCAAAAATCTAAAATATCATAGCCAAAAAAAAAAAAAGATGAGCCTGGGAGCCAGCACTTGTTAAGCCATACATATAAAAACAGCAAGCCTTGCTGACAACAGGCAGTACTGCTTAACAACTCAACCTCACCACATGAGTGTCAGTCCATACACACACCTCACTGATATCAATTTCAACCATGAAGACAGACATATTAACCCTGCCAATGACACTCCACTCATGCTACCATGTGTCTTCACTAATCCACTCCAGGCCTCTCTCCTGACACCAACTGTCACCTCAGTCAACCAACCCAACAAATCTGTTAATTCCTGGTCTTACCAACACCCTTACACCTAATCATTTCCCTTACTAAAGAACCATATATCACCAATCAAATACAGATTACAGGAGTTATATTTATTAACTAATTTAATAATGTCAAGTATATATATCCATGGTCTAGAATTTTGAGATTTCTTTTAATCTAACACTATTAATTTAATAATTACCAATATAAACAAAAAGGACATATTTAATTTTAGAACACAGATCTTATCATTCTTCTATAAATGTGATACAGTTCTTTAACAAAAATTTTCAACTTTGTACAATTTCTTTTCCTATGTGGATATAATATTGGTTTTTTGGTTTGGTGTTGATTGCAATTTACTTAAGCAAATGCCAATCTTTAATTTCAAAACTTAAACAATTGGGGCATTTTTTAAAATAATTATAACCATTTTACTGTAACATGTCAAGAATAAAGATACATGTAAAATGAAGATTATATAAAATCCTCAACATGTTCAATTCATTTACTTGCAAAGTCTTCATCCTAATCAGCAACAATTTGTAACTCCTTCTACCAACATCAACCATTACTATCCTGTAGTAACTCTTTGCTACAAAACTTGAACAAACAACACTACGATAACTACTTTTTCTACTCAGGCAGTAACATCAAAGAGCTGTTACTACCTGTCCCAATAGTCAATCATGAGAGAGTTTAATAAAATAATGTAATATTTATAACACTGTAATGAAGTCTTAAATAATTTTAGGTAATTCAGTATTTTTTTAAATATTTCATTTTGTCCTATATTTTAACACTTAGGAACTTCTTTTAATGAATAAAAAGTAAAATGCAAATATGCAAATGTTTTGTCTTAGCAAGCCAGTAGGAAAAAAATATCTATTTTGATTTTAATGCTAAATTGTTTCATGAACATATCCTCACAAAAGATTCAAGCTTTATTTTACATATACATATAGCAGGTATTTAAATAAGTTTTCAATACAAGATACTTGATGAGATATAAAATCTTAAAGGATTTATGAAGATGATGTATGAAACAGCTTAAGAAGTAAATGTATTTTGAAAAAAAAAACATTTGAAACATTTTGAGAAAACCTTTTATCCTGATAGTTTTTCTATTTCTGAAATTAAATTATGTTTTTTTTTTTACCAGCAGTATAAATTTATTTTTTTAGCATTGTCAACAATTATTGATAATTTTGGTTAGCATTTACTTTCATCTTAATATTTTGTTACTTTTTATCCAACTTTACATTTTTTAATATTTTGACCAATACATTATTTAGTTTTTCACATTGAGTATGTCATTCTTTAGAAAGTGCAAAGTACCTTTTGTTTGTTTGCTCATCTCACTGAAAACACAAGAGTTTAATAACAACTGCATCAAATACCAAGTTGTGCAAAAGAAAGAGAACTTTGGAAACACATAGAAGATATCAAATGTCAATGTGAAACCTATGTGCTGCATCACTTCAGGACATAGGCGATCATGGCTCTTCACAACTTCCTATATCTTATAGCCCTTAGAAATTTTTCTTTCTTTACTAAGGCTCCTTCCACTTTCATTCTGCCATCCATTCACACAAACTTGTCAGGTAAGTGGCTTGCTGCCTTCCTCTATCATTCTTAACCTCAATAAGACCTGTGAGGGTTAAATTTTCCAAGCCCTCCTTCCTCATTATGTGTCAAAGAAATTTCAGCTTTCTTTTCCTGATTCTGAGTATGTGTTCTTTCTGTTGCCATTTTCTTTAAGACTTCCTTGTTACTTACTCGCTCTGTTCATGGAATTTACAATATCCTTCTGTAGAACCATATTTCTGCTGCCTCCAGTTTTCTCCTCATCCAAAGGGAGATTATCTAGCATTCACAGCCATATATATATATATATATATATATATATATATATATATATATAAGGATATCACATAGCAATCCAGCACTCTTTTCTTTGTTTCTAGAAAAAACATTTTGGTTTCTCAATCCCTTGCTTAGCTTTTGGGATGTTTCTTTCGCTAGTCTATTTGGATTTCCGTGTTGCATTTTCCATCCTCTGTTAAAACACTTCCCAGATATTTAAACTTCTGCATCTGCTTGAGGTTGACATCTCCAATTTGTAACTTGTATCTTGGGGTTTTTTTCTGTTGCTGATGACCATACTTTCTGTCTTCTTGCAATTGATGGTTAATCCTTTTTTCTTGCTTTCAACTACTAATCTGCCGAGGAGGTCCTGCCATTTTCTTTCCAAGTCAGTCATCAACTCAGTGTCAGCTGCATTTCTTATACTGTTAAGATTAAACTGACCGATAATAAATCCTGGTAAGGTTTCCAGTTCCCTTAGGATAATGGTATTATAGAGGTTAAATAAATCTGGAAAGAAGATGCATCCTTGTCTCATGCCCCTTTTTATTTTTGTGTAGCTATTCAATTCATTTTCTACTCATGTGCAGGTGGTTTGTTCCCAGTATAACTTCTGTATTATTCTAACATCTTTTCCAAATAGATCTAGTTTTACAAGCAGTTCAAATAGATCCTTGTGCCAAACCTTATTAAATGCTTCTGCGTAATCTATAAAACATAAGTTCACATCCTTCTGCATTTGTATTGCATTCTTTGATATCATTCTAACTATGAATATGGTATTTCTTGTTCCAGTATCCTTAACAAAAGACACACTGTTTCATATTTCTGGTCTAATTCTGCTTTGTGCTCTATTCATCAAGATTTGTATCATTAGTTTGGTTATGTGGCTTATTAAACTGGTTGTCTGATGGAGTTCACATTCATTTGCACCTGGTCTCTTAGGTAATGTTACAAAGATACATTTAGTGAGGTCCTCTGAACTTTAAATTGATCTCATAGCCAGGATTGTTTCTATTATTTTGATATTAGAAATATATTGTGTGCACATGAGCATTTCCTTAATAATTAATCCACCTTCAGTTTATTTCTTATTGTGAACAAGGCCTTGTCATTTTGATGAGTTAGTCAACCATATGGAGATTTACAAATTATGAAACTGAGATGGGTGTTTCTATGATGAAGACTGCAAAATCAATTGAGTTCTTAAAAGTTCAAAATCTTTTTCTGAATGTGATTTGATTATATCAATTAAAACTGGCTTGGCGGATGAATTGCTGCACCTTGACAGTTAACTATGGTTTCAAAGGGAATACATTTCTTAAGAACCTTTAAGAATAAACAATGTAGCTCACTGTGATTTTAGGTTAATTGTCTCTAGTTGTTAATAAAGAAATTGTATTTGTTGGAGTAATTTCAGCTTACTATAGTTACCATCTTAAGCTAATAAGCTGTTGAATTTATTAAAATACTCCAACTCATCTGCTTGTGAAATGACAATCATCATCATCTGGTCACACTGCTTGTACAGATTCTTGTGACTGTCACCATCCAATTCTAATCTTCATATTTGGCAGATCAGAGAGATTGCAATTATAGGTTTTGGATTGTTGTCCTCTGCTTGCTCTTCCCTTTGTAGGCTCATGCAAAAGAACTTCACTAACAATTTTGTCTTACTTCCTCCAGCAATGCCCTGTGAATACTGACTCTATGCTTTTTGTTGATCTCTGATAGTGGACGAAGGTTCTCATAATTGCTCATTGTTCAGATGATCTCTCCAAGTGACATTCAAAGCCACTCTTAGCATGCAAGTGTAGGCTCCATCCAATCTATTTTCTAATTTTGAGGTAAGGGTCCATGCTGAGTAGCCATACAATAGAAGTCTTGAACATTCAGCCAAAGGTACTGGTCTTCATGATAACTCAGACAAAACAGAATACATATACTTAAATCAAAATGGAATAATCAAAACACTATTTGACACACCTCTCAACTGTTTAGAAGAATTTACTTATATATATATATATATATATATATATATATATATATATATATATATATGTAACATTTTTATTTGTGAAATTGATGTAAATACCCATATTGGTAAAGCATCAGTTGTAATCGACAAGTTATCTCTAGTGTGGAAATCTAGACTTCCAGACAACATGAAAAGGAGCCTTTTTCAAGCAAATGTTACCTCTGTTCTATTGTAAAATGATAATATTAGTATATAAAAGGCAGTTTTCAAAAATTAAAAACCGTATAGGATAAGTACAAACTTCAAAAATTTAAATGCAATGTCAATCATCATCTGTGCTCCATGAATTCTGTTCTTTTATTGTCGTCCCTGTTTCTTTCACTATCAGTTTCCGCTTGCATCTTAGTGGCTTCTATCACTTTGATTGAGGTGAAATAATTTAAAAAAGAAAAAGAAAGTAATACCATATATACCATTATAAACCTATGTCATGTATAGTGTGACCCCTGAATTCTTTTGTGAAAAACCTTCTTTTTTCATATAGCTTGTGTATAATGCAACCCTGAGCAATACTAGTAAAATATCTGATATGGTGATTTTGATGTCATACTTTTGTTTTTTTCATGTTTGACTATGATAATTTTAACTGCTTCAAAAAAATCACATGTATAGTGCACCCCCCTATATTTGTGTAGAAGCTGATCATAAAAACTTGCACTATACTTGAGTATATATGTATGAATATAATTAAGTCAAGAATCTATGTGCTACGTGTGGTTTATTTATTAAACATTATTTGTTTTATGTGTGACTAAAACAAAATCCAGTTCTCATACAGAAAAAAAATATAAAAAGTAAAATATAAGATTATAAATAAAGTAGTATAAGCAATAAAGTAAATTGCTTTCTATTAAGTAAAAATATTTTTAGATCTTACACATAACTATAGACAAAATGTTTCAAAGTCATCAAACTATTCAGAGTCCTGAAATATTAATTAATTCTAATCAATTGAATCAATTAAAAGAAACACAAGTAATTCATAAAGGACAAAGATATAATAAATAACTTGGTGTTACTAGAAGGATTTTAAAAGGATTTAAAAGATTATATGTATTTTTTATAAATAAATTAAAAGAAATGGCAAATTCCTTATTGTTATGTGTTTCATACATGACTTGGTATTTAAAATACATGTTATTTTCTAAATATTTGATTATGAACCAAATATTTTAGTAGTACTTAAGCCAAGACACCATCTGGTCACAAAAGTATTTGAAGGTTGTAATACACTATGAAAGAAGTTTTCTTTAGTTTTATGCCTTGAAGTATACACTAAATTTCAATTCAAATAAATGTCAAAGAGAAATATTCTTCAGTATCTAATTGAACATATCTTAAGATAAATGAACTTAAGACACTATAATTATTTCCACATATTCAAAGTTATTACTTTCAGTAAATAACTGATTAAAGATGAGAATGATATTTTTATTTTTGTTCTTTAATTTAAATAATTTTAAGTCCAGTGATAATTTTAAATTTCATTTTTTTTATTTAAGATAAGTATTCAATGTATTGTAAATAAAAAATATTTATTGCTTTATATAATAAGCTTATATATAAAATCAGAAAATGTTACTCACTTGAAAGATAAGTCAAAACATGAAATTTCACTTCTAAAGGCAGAATATCAAAATAGCCTAAACTTTTACTTTTCACAATATTTTCCATTTTTTTCATTTCCAGCCTATTTGATCTTCTGGGTTGTTTGCTTAGAAAAACAGATTTTAAATCTGCAATGAAATATAAAATAAACTTTAAAAACACCTTACATATATGGTCAGTTAAAGAGAATACAAACATCTCAACTATAATTGTATATGATAGAGGTATTTTAATTATTTAAAAAAAATAATGCTTAATCAAATTGTGCTTCAAATCAAATATAGGTAGTAGGTATTTTCTAAGGAGTTAATGGAGTTTATTTATAATCTAACATTATTTCTTATTACGTTAAACATTATATTTACATGCGTTTAACAATGTTAATATACATGTACCAAGCTGTCTTAATAAAGAAAATATTCCTTCTGGCAAGGTTCAAACACTTATCAGGGAAACTACCATTAAGCCCAGCATGCTTTAAACCACTCAGCCATGGAACACTTTTACAGCCCTGCTAAATTCAATTACCCTATTTAAGAAATGTACATTTCTTGTTCAGGTCTTGTCTATATCTACTAACTTTATTTTTGTATCCAAAACAAAAACAGAGCAAATTCTAAGGAGTTAATGGATTTTATTTATAATCTGACAATATTTTTTATTACTTTAATAAAAGCGGTAATAGGTATATATGAATATATATTAACAAAAGATAAAAATAATTACTATATTATCATAAGCAACAGCACTACTGCTAAGCTGTTGTAACTGAAAGGTAGCTATATATATCTATATAAAAACTAAAAATTCTTGAATCTATATACATAAAACAGTTGAAACCTAACATGAACAAAATAAACTTCAAAATGAAATCTTCAAATATTTTTAAATGCCTATAATTGATAACAGAAGCCATTGGTTTATACCAACGTCTTGTATACACAAGTTTGTGGTTGCTTGGAAATCTTTCATGCATCAAAAGCAGACTCTCATTATTGTTTTGTCCGTGTACTGTTTAATATATTGAAATGTAATTGTCATCTTTGATAATGGCTTATGTAAGCTGAAAGCTTAGATAGGATTAAAAAACATGTATCAATATGGTGATTTTCTTTCATCTTTTATTGATAATGTTATTAAGCTTATCAGACAAAATGAAAGGAATTTACTTAAAATAAATAGACAAACTTGTCTATATTATTTAATGAAACATGCATCAATATAAGATATTTTGTCAGGGGAGTGACGGTCTGAAGATCAGATATTACTTATGACAAAACTGTCATTTTTACTTAAGTCTCTTATCTATTTTCTAGAAAAGTATTTGTCTGGTATCAATAAAAATACTAAATTATCACAGAGCAGTTTTATTTTAAATTATTTTAAAATCTTTTTTTTCTTTTTGATTGACTCTAGTTGAAACTAAATCAGAATATAAAGTCATTTAAAGCAAATAAGAAAGTAGATTCTCCTTTAAAATTTTAAATCAAACACTGGTTAATCATTTTCCCTGATATAAGAGCAAAATTACTCAAACTATAGTTGATAGATTGCAGTGAACAGTTCTCCATATATTCATCATCATTAAAACTTACAAGGGAGAAAATATCTTTTATAATATATCTGCATTTTATCTGCTGAAAATGTTTTTTTTAATTATAATGTTAACATTTCACTACTTTGTGTGAGCATTTTCATAACATAAATAAAAACTATAAAAAAGTCATTACCATGAGTTTTCATTTGTGCTTTTAAATTACAAAGTTACAAAATATGTTAAAACTATAATAAAACTTTTCAGCATCCAACTGGTTTTCACATGTTCCATTTTACATACTTTTTCAGAATTTTCACATCAGTCATTTTATCCCTTGTAACTACATCCTCAGTTGGCAAATTGGAAATGATTTGAATAATTGTGGAAGAATAAGCATATAACATTAAAAATAAAAACAAACTTTAAGAAATAATAGGACCATAGTAAAGTCTGATTAATACAAATTCAATTTTATTAGGTCATAAAGCAAAATAGTGTTCTGCACTATTTTGACTATAAAAACACTAGCTTTGTATGAGGGACAGCTAAAAAATAAGGTACAGATAGGTATAAATTAAATAGAGTGAAAAGACTGAAAGCTGTAAATGCAAAGCAACAGAGCTTATGTAATTATTCTATTAACAGCTAGAAGAGCCCTGTCTGTATTAACTGTATGCATATGTGATGTCACAACAATGATGATTGCTCTCATAAAGCAATGAGTTGTAATAAGGTTTTGTAAGCCAAGGACACAATCCAATTTTTGGTCCCTAAAAAGTTGAATGAAGAGCCAGGGCATGGATAATTCAATATTAGTTTTTAGAACAATATAGGGAATTGATAGGGTTTTTTGAAGCAATAGTCTTGATCATATTACTCCAGAGACAAATGTTGATTCTATTATCTGGAAGCATCAATCATTTCAAAGTCTCTTGCCCCTAACAAAAAAAGTTCAGCAGTCAGTGAAGCAATTGATGGCAAATGTGTTCTGGGATACAAAATAAGTATGCTGTTCCTGGAATGTATATTGCATGGTCAGAGTTAATGAAGCCAAGTATTGACTTCTGCAGATTGAGGGAGCAGTTCATCAAAAGTTTCCAGAGCATTTACACAAGGGTGCCACTCTGCAGCATGACAATTCCACTCCTACACACAGCCAACCTGACAAAAGAGTGGCTCCATCAATATAGTTAAAATGTTTTACTGCATCCACTTCATAATCATGGTATCTATGCTTATGCACAAAAGGGGTAAGTGCATTGACCTTGATAGTAAGTACATGGAAAAGTAGCAACATAATGCTGGTAACATATGCAGAATGTTTTATTTGTATGGTGATAAACATGCTGGATTAGTAAATGTTTGCACATTATTTTTCAAATGTCCTTCATAAATTTACATCTCTACAGGTCTGGGATAAACAGCTAAACAGACCATTTCTTACTCATAATTTACTCCATACTTTTATATTGCTAATCAACATGACTAGAATACATTAAAGCTTATAAAATTATTGATTAGTCCAAGAACAAAATTAAGGATTGAATTAAGTATTAAAAATAAGCAATAAATTTCAGCTATTTGAGAAATTCAAGAAAAGTGCATTCTGAAATCAGCAAGAATATAGTATATACCTAAAGAATTTATTCATAAGGGAAAATAAACAAAATGTGTGAAATTTGTAAAATTTTGTTTATTTGTTATTATTTATTTGAATTTTAAAATACAAAATGTGCCACAAGGGGTAAAAATGGGGAGGGGGGAAAAGACTGGTCTTCTCTAGTCCTACCTGAAAACTATCTAGTCTCATTCGTTGACCCATTCGTACTTACAATTTTCCTTTCACCATAACAACACATTTACTTTCACAACACAATCACCAAAATACCACATTTTCTCGATGAAAAGCCCTAACATGAATTTTTATTTACAAAATCATCGAGGGATGGGGAAAAAAATCAAAAGCCCAATGTTTATATACAATGTAAAATATGTATGTACAAAAAACTAAACAAAACAATATTAGTAGTAGGACCCTTCCAAAAATTTTGTTTATTTGTTGCTTATATAATAATACATAATTCTGGTATAATATAACCTTAACTATACATTATATAACTATAACAATAAAAACAAAACTTTTAAAATAAAGAAATGAAATAAAGAAATAAAATAAAGAATAAGATTTTTAATTGAAATTTTTCACTTAGAAATTAAGAATTTATCTTTTTACTGCAGTGAAACAAATGTCATGTATTCATCACCAATAAATCATTATGACTTCACAAAAGAATGACATAAATATTTGCAAATGACAAGCATTCTTCTGAAACAATTGTCAATAGACAAATATAGAAACTGAAATTCTATGAGTGATATTGTAAAATATATTATTTGATAATTTTTCATGAAATCAGTGTTAAAAATTGGTATTAACTTTGACAAAGTCAGAAACAATTCAGTTAAGAACCAATATCAAGATGGCTTTTTTGTTTTGTCATTACTGAAAGTCCAAGTTGGAAACTTCAATCTACTAACTGGTATTATAAAAAATAATCTCATGAATTTAAGAAAATTAATTAAACTGTTCCTACTAAATAAATATTACCAAAAAATACATACTTTTAAGCCCTTTTTTAAGATAGAAAATTCTTGTGTCCTTAAGAGTTCACAGATTATACTTTCATGGGCCAATGTGGGTTAAACCAAATTAAAAATAGTATAAAATTATACTGAATACACATGCACGTGTGTGTGCCTAATTCTTTTCTACATCACTGAACTCCCTATCTCTGTTTTGAACATAAACAATACAATGCAAATCAATTTAAATTTTTTTAATGCAATTAGAAAATTACTGAAATATCTTAATATTTTTGGCAGCATGGGCAAACTAGTGCATACAATTGTGTTTTTTTTTATGTTTGTAAGACTTTTTATAGAGCACACAGTTACTACCCTCAGAGCCAGGGAACAACATTTGATTCTAGGCAGATTGTACTGATACTAGTCTCATCCTAGACAAAAGTGCAAATCCATGCATAAATAATTGAATTCCATCATGTTTTATGGGTATTTATGGTAGAGTTTATTTTTAGCTAAGTAATGTACTTTTGTAAAAAATATATTTTTCATGTGACAATGCTTTCTGAATTAATATTACCCTCATTTGTTCTGCAAATTAACTTTTTGTTTTTGTTGGAGGTGCGTACAATTTACAATTATAATATAAATGATGTAAATCTGAACCCTTACTTTGTATCCATTTTTATGGAAGTAGCAGGTCTTATTTGTTAGTCGATAACGTCCATAATTTTAAAATACGGAAGTCTCTAAAATGAACAAAAAAGATAAAGTTACATTTTCTTTTTCTCTTAAACTAGGATCTCAATTCGTGCTGGTACAAAAATTTCATATCCCTAAGTTATTATTTTCGGCGAGAAAAAAAGGCTTTCGTACTTTAAAAATTGCACATTTATTGAATAAAGACGAACACAAAATTAGCGCCTAGTTTCATTCAACATTATTACCTGTTAGTGTCATAAACATCGATACAAAGCAAGAATCCAGTTTTTTGCATTATCGTCGAATCTTTGCTTTTTTTTTAGTCTTTGGAGCCACTCACTCGCTTTCAATTTAAAGCTTAAATTTTGTAAAAAATGCAACATTCCGAAAGAAGGTTATATTTTTGAACAAAGTTACAAAACTGATCAAACTACAATAAATAGAAAAATACATTTTCCTCCAAAATTACAATTTCACTTAAAAAAAATAAATAAATAAAACGAATCTTAACTTACATTTTCTTTTTTTATCAGAAAAAGAGTAAAAAATTATTTCCTTTTTGAACACCGAGCTGAATTTTAAAATGATAATTTTGCTGAACTTTTTTAGGCTTCTTTTCTCTTGTTATTGAACGATGATTAATTAACAGTAACACAAGCATTACTAATGATAAGTCCTCCAGTATCCTGGCCTTGTGCCATACTAAGCAAAATTTAGTAAATAAGTCGTACGTCTGATATTTTGCAACCGAAAAGTGTACATTTAATTAATTTAGTGTACTTTTTAAAATATCAAAACCATTTGGTTGGAACAATTTTTAATTTGATATTGTTTTATTTTTGTAAAATAAATCAAAAAAGCAATTACATATAAAAAAATTTCCAACAAATGTGTGCATTACAGAGACAATCAAATAATAACTAAAAAAATATTGTTTCTAAAAAGAGAAAAATAATTTCAGGAATCATCATACATAAAAACATGAAAAAAGTATTAAAAAAAGAAACAAAGACAAAAATAAAAATAGCAACAAAAATAACCAGAAAAGTGTAAATATTTTATTAAATTTTATGTATTTAAAAAAAAAATGCTTATCAAATGGTTCCATTCAGTCAATTTAATAATTTTAATAACTCCAATATTTTGAGAAACTAAATAAATAAACAAAATTTCAATAAAAAAGTTTGTGTCGAAAGTAATTTTTTTAAATATTTAAATTTTATTTACAATATTTTTAAAATCGATGATATATTTTCAAAGAAAAAGTTAAATAATAAAGATGGGAAAAGAATCGACTATTATTTCATCCAAATTTTAGTCAATTCTAGTAATTTTTGATGATAGAGAAAGGAATTAAAATTAAAACAAAAACATTAAGAAAAAAAAAAGTTTGAAATATTTCTTTCTTTGTGGGGGTTTATTTTCCGCCAATAACAAAATATAATCACAAGCTGATTAAAAGTTCGATTGAGATTTAATCAGAAAAATGAATATCGAACGTATTGAAGAAAAACTCAACTTTCTTCTGAAAAATGAATCAATAATGTCCACAAGGAGATAAAACAAAAAAACTTATTACATAGGAAACCTGGAAAAGTAATTGAAAAAACGTAGCAAACCTTATAGTAAGTGAGTGTGCTAATATTTTGCTTTGTATGATTTGCAGTATATTGCAAATAATAACATTAGTGAGACATTTCAATTGTTATTTTGATGGACATTAAACAAATACAATTGAGAATTATATGGTCGTCTGCTTTCTGCAATTACCAGCTGGTAATATTTTTCATTTTAAATTAATTCATATATAAGTTTACATTTACATTTTAAACGAAGGGGAAAGATTAAGAAGTAATATGAATTTTATAAATTTTAAATATTTTAAAATATAAATCAAGGAATAGAAAAAAACAGAAACAAAACTTTTGCACACTTAAGAAAACAATATTAATAAAATGCACTTACCCATGTCACTATGCACTTAAAAATGCACAAAGTAGGATTATTCTTCACTTAATGTTTAGAGAGTTCTACAATCTTCCAAATTTATGAGAAATCTTGCTTTAAAATATTTTTCATAAAAGTACATGCTTTAACATAAAGTTATTGGAAATTTTTCATTTTCTGTTACTTTAATAAAAAAAAATTTTTTTTCTCCTTTAATTTGACTTCCTCTTGTAGTTTGAAAGCCAGGGTAAAGGTTATCTTTTAAATGAAACAATATTGATTGATTTTGATTTTGAATTTCATGAAAATATTAACTGTAGTAAAAATTGCTAAAAACGAATGTTATCATTTAATTTTTACAGGAATGTAGCTTTTTACTGAAAGAATAAATGTATGTTACAACAAGTATATGCCAACACTAATAAAATACAAAATACATATGAAACTTTTTTTCAGTGGTCCAATCATTGCATTTAGTACTGTACAACATTCACTGACATATGGGTTTAATTTCGCTTTGAATATACACGAAGTAATAAGTGATAAGATTTTGATGACCGCTAGGCTTGTCTGACAAAACTACAATATTTGTTTTTTTATGCAAACAAAAGTAATGAAATATATTGTCAAGAATTCTATACAGGGTTTTCACTGCGAATGAAAAACCGAAAAGAGACTTAATGATGCCATCGCTCCAGTCGTTAAAGTCTATTTGTTTTCTTCACGTCAGTAACAATCATGCATATTAAACTTTTATCAGATCTTCTTCTCGCACACTACTTACAGCTAGTTTCTTCAAGAGCCATTTTAGCCATATTCCTCCCTACACTATTCTCAATTGCAACCTCCTCATCTAGCACGACATTTCTAGTGAGAACCTACATGCAAAACAAAATATATGTTGTGGATTCCGGAGATGGAATCCTGCACAAATATATAAACAACGCCAGTAATTGAAATAGGAAAATAAGTGTATTGAATGTAAGAATACAAACTTGAAATGAAGATCAGTGGTCCAGGAATGCGGGTTAGTAGAAAGTATATGTACAAGTCTCTGTAAGTGAAGCCGTAATTATCTCTCTATTTCTGGACTCTACATATCTCAACCTTGTCTCAACGTATCTCCTGTGTGTCTCCAACTCTGTCAGTATAAGTATACTTTACGAGTCCATCTTGTGTAAAAGGGGAGAGCCCCATAATACCCCCTCCCTAGCTTCTTTTGGGGGGGTAGTTTAATATTTTTTTTCGCTTATGGTCTATTATTAGCGGTTCTGTGAATTTTCTTTTCCTGCTTGTTCTTCTAATCTCCGTGGCTACTTGTGGCATTTGAATTTCAAATGCTTCAAAAATCGCCTCCATTGAGTCTTCATTTTTCGAAGGTGACGAGCTTGGCTCCTCTACCCGTCTTTTTGTATCTGATTGATATGTCTCCTATGAGTGAATCTTTCGCCTTGGATCGTGTACAGAACATTCCCCAGTCTGCTTATTATCGTACCTGGTTCCCAGTATTCCATATTAATCTTAAACATTCTGAAATAGACCCGTTCACCTGGTTTGAAAGATCTTTTAGGCACTATCGGTGTATGCCGGTTTTTATTTTTGCTGGGTAATAGTTTATCAAAAACAGACCGTATTTTGCGGGCAAACATCACTTCAGCTGGAGAAAGGCCAGATGGTGTGTTTCCGTTCGGGGTGATTCTGTAGACTTGTAGGAACTGTTGTGTGGCTCTTTCTGTTAGTGCGTCCTCTGCTTTTTTCAAGGCTCTCTTAAGCGTGTCCACAAACCTTTCGGCTTGCCCGTTAGATCGTGGATGGTATGGTGCTATTTTGATATGTTTGACTTGATAAGTCGCACAGAATTCTTGAAAGTCGCTCGAGGTGAATTGGGTACCATTATCCGTTACAAGACAATCTACAACACCAAATCTTGCGAATAACTCGCATAAACAATTAATAGTGTTTTCCGTCGTCGTTATCTGAAAACTTCTGGCCACTTGCTAAAGCTATCTACCGTTATCAAGTAGTAATATCCACCTATGGGTCCTGCATAGTCCGCATGGATTCTAGACCAAGGTCTGTCCACCTTAGGCCATGGTTTTTGTATAATAGGTAGTGCCTTTGCTGCCGCAGCACAGCCTCTACATTTTTCTACCATTTGAGTAATGTCGTTATCCATATTAGGCCAGTACACGAAACTCCTCATTAACGCTTTTTTGCGATGTTTCCCTGGGTGTCCTAGATGAAAGTCCTTCAGAATTCGTCTTTGTAAAGATTTGGGTATGACCACTCTCTCATTATAAAGTAATATGTGCTCACAAATTGAAAAACTGTCCGCTAGATTTATTTCTTTTTCTTCTATTTTTCTCTTTGTACTTTGTATTAATTCAGCCATTTCAGCTTCTCTTCTGATTTCTAACAAGGTCACTGGTAATTCCCTTACGGTATTGTTTAGCACTTTACTAATTTCGTCTTCGGCTCGAAAAGCCGCTATTACAGAATCTTCCAGAGGTTCGCTTTTCGCAGATACCAATCTAGATAATCCATCCGCATGACCAATTTTCTTTGACGATAGGAAATCTAGTTTGAAATTATAATTCAATAATATAGTCCCCTATCTCAGAAGTCTGTTGGCTGTGTAAATTGGTAGTCCTTTTTTCGATCCGAATATAGTGAGAAGAGGTTTATGGTCAGTTTGAAGAGTAAACGTAACTCGCTTCCATAGATACATATATATGTATCTGCGGAAGCGAGTTATGGCGAATATTGTGCCTAACGCTTCTTTCTCAATTTGCGAATAATTCCTCTCTGCTGGTAACAACGATCTAGATGCGTGAGATATAGGTTTCCTTGTGCCATCCTGCATCTTGTGTAATATACAAGCTCCCACTCCGCGTGAGCTTGCGTCACTAGCAATGATAATTTCCAGTTTGGGATCAAAATGCGTCAGTGCTAGATCAGACGTTAATTTCTTTATGATCTCCTTAAAAACTTTCTGACAATCTTCCGTCCAGTTCCATTTGTTCTCTTTTTTCAATAATTAATTGAGGGGAGCCCTCAATTTGTACATGTTTTCAATGAATTCACCGTAATAGTTCGCTAGAACAAGACAGTTTTGCAACTCTGCGACATTTTTCGGCTCAGGCATATTTTTTATTGCAGATGCCCTATCTGGATCAGGTTTTCTGCCACTTTCATTGATTATATGGCCTAGCAATGATACTTGATTTCTTTTAGAAAAAAATCGCATTTTTCTCCTTCATTTTAAAACCAAAATCCTGAATTCTTTTAAAGACTTCTTTAATGTGTGTTGCGTGTTCTTCTACATTATCGCTTTTGATCAAAATGTCGTCTAAGTAAGCAGTAGCAAAGTTCTGTCCCATGAGCATGGTGTCCATAGTCTGTTGGAAGATTGACGGTGCTACTTTTATCCCAAATGGCAATATGTTAAATTTGTAAAGTCCTTTGTGAGTATTGATACATAAAATCTTTGTACTTTCTTCTTCTACTGGAATCTGAAGATAAGCTTCACTAAAATCAATCTTAGAAAATACCTTCCCACCGTTAAGCTTGGTAAATATTTCCTCCGGGCTTGGCAATGGGTAGTGATAATCCTTGATAGCCTTGTTTAACCCAGTCGAGAAATCTGCGCAAACACGTGATTCTCCGGATTTTTTCTTTACGTAGACCACTGGTGCCGCCCACTCACTGAATTCGATTTATGAAAGGATTCCAGTTTGTACCAATCTATCTAACTCCTTGTCAATTTTTTCTATGGTTGCGAAAGGCACGTTTCGCGTAAGCTGCAAACTTATTACATCGTCCCAAACCGCTCGAGAATACTTCGGGGAATTGACTGTGTAGTTCTTCTTTTAATTTTGTAGATCCTGACGGCTCGCACTCTATTTTCTTACAAAATGAGCTAATAGGTAAATCCCATACGTCAAATTTTTGCATCCAATCTGTGCCCACCAAATTTTCTGTGTCTTTCATTTCAAATATCTTCAATTTTTTCGTTTTTCCATGGAATTTTACGTTAAGAATTACTTCTCCTTCAAATTTGATACGCTTCCCTGTAACAGACTTAGCGATTTTCTGTGTATGCATCATGGTCAATCTATTTAGCTTCCTCCATATTTGTAAATTAATTATAGTTAGATCCGAACCTGAGTCTAACTATAATTTTACCTTCTTATTTATAATCTCGAGTTCCACGTATTTTCTTGTGTTTAGTTTGTAGTTCGTAGTCCATTCTAGTAGTTCTTACCCTACTAGTGTGTTTTTTGTTTCTGCATTGAGATGCCTTATGTCCCATTTTCCCACAAGCTAAACAGTTCTTGTATTTGAATCGACGGTCTTTATTCCAGTGTAATCCACCACATCTGTAACAAGCAGATGGGGGGGGGGGCTTATATTTGCTTTGTCATTAATCGCCTTATACCTTGTAATTTTTCCTTTATCATGAAATTTTTGTTTTTCTTCTAGGGGGTGGGGTGAAAATCGTAAATTTTTGTTCAACTTACGTATGTGTGCTAATCCCGATTCCTCGATATCCTTAGAGTCATTTTTTATGCTCAAGCATTTTTGGCAGTCTTCTGACAATTTTTGTAGCGTTAATCCAGGCTCATTTTAAAGCTTCGAGAGCATTCTTTTGCGCATTTCACTGTCCTTGGCTGAGACTAATCCCTGTACGAAAATAAGACACTTAAAATTGCCCGGAGTCAATTCTGCCAACTTAAAGTCATCGCAATGTTTGTTCACGATTGCGGCGAACGTGGAGTAGTCCTCATTTTCGCTTTTTACGAGGTTGAGACATTTCCACCTTTTGTGAAAAAGTGAAATCTTTGGACTGAAAAACTCCGTAAGGCATGTAACTGCCTCGTCAAACGTCAAATCGTTTGTCTTTTTCGGTAGAATATAGTCCACAAATTTTGTGTACTCCTCTGTTCCCAATTTCCTGAGTAATAAACGTAGCTTCTTAGCTTCCGCCCAATTTTGGCAATCAATGTTGAAAATGTTTTCATGACATCTGTAGTAGTCCCCGAAATCTTTATCATCTTCTAGAGAGTATTTAAATGTTTCTATTGTGTTCCAAACTGCGTCTTGAGAAAAAGTCGCTTCTTTTTCGATATTCTTTTGTTGTGTGTTACTCGTTACTTTTAATATTATTTCCTGGAGTTGCATTTGTCTTTCTTGATTTTCCTTCTGAAATTTTTGCCACTTCTCTTCCATTCTTTCTTAGAGTTGTAGTTGCTGTTCATTTTGGTATTTTACAAGTTCTACCAAAATACTTTTAAAATCCTCCATGCTAAGAGTCTTACGAAAACCTCGATTTTCCGTATTTTGAGGAAGTACCTTTTAATCACGGTGGTTACACAAAATCCGCGCAAATCCTCGTAAATCTTTGTCGCCCAGTTGTTGTGGATGTTGGCAACGGCAATTTTTTTTGAGTCTCCGAGAAGTACAAATCCTCGTCGCCAAGTTGTGGTGACGAGAGAAATTTTTTTTTCCGTGTGGGTCTGAAGTTCTCGTTGCCAAGTTGTTGTGGTGACGAGAGAAAATTTTTTTTCTTCTTTCCTTGTGGGTCCGAAGTCCTCGTCGCCAAGTTGTTGTGGATTCCGGAGATGGAATCCTGCACAAATAAATAAACAACGCCAGTAATTGAAATAGGAAAATAAGTGTATTGAACGTAAGAATACAAACTTGAAATGAAGATTAGTAGTTCAGGAATGCGGGTTAGTAGAAAGTATATGTACAAGTCTCTGTAAGTGAAGCCGTAATTATCTCTATCTCTGGGCTCTACGTATGTCAACCTTGTCTCAACGTATCTCCTGTGTGTCTCCAACTCTGTCAGTATAAGTATACTTTACACGAGTTCGTCTTGTGTAAAAGGGGAGAGTCCCACAACAATATAACAAAAGTGTAAAATAAATAAATGCAAATATAGATACAAGTACGAAAAATAATAGACATACTTTACACGTCCTCAGATTAAAAAAAATCTTACCAACTCATTAAAATAAACAGATTTTGAAAGTTCCACATTTTTCTGGTAATAAATGTTTTCAACAGTTTTGTTGTGTAAGAAAAAGAATTATTTGAATATAGGGAATATTCAGCATGTGAGTGGTGGTGTGAGTGAGAAGGTTGGCGCATGGTTTCAACTGTCGCGAATTCCTGTGGCAGCTGAAATCTCACTATCTAACTAGAATATTCTTTGCTTATATAGGTGATCATCGGCTCCGAAAGCGCTGCGCGGGAAGAATCACTCTTCACGTGCAGAGAATCTGATTGATTGGCATTGACCAATCAACGAGCGAGCTTTAGGGAGACTCACGAAAAACTTCTGGGATCTGATTCTCCCAAAAGTGCACAAAATCGACTACATCGAATCTAAAAATCAAAATCGAATATAGCGATTATAAAATTGTCGATTTACACAGTAGTGTTGATTTATTATCCAATGAATGCTTGTAGTTGTATAATTTAAATTTGCATAAGTATGTATGTGTGTGAAGATGATCATCATCACAATACCATAAGATGATCATCATCACAATACCATAAGGTCGGGAGGTCACGCTCACAACTTGTCAGACCCTTGCTTCCAAAAATCTGCTCGCAAACCTTTGATTCTTATCAGAGATAAGAATATATTTTCTGACGAATAAGAGGGCCGGGAAAGTGTATAGCAATTTGGGAGGGAAAAGTTCCCGATATTTCTAGACCTTCTAGTCTCGATAAATACGGAAAATATCAGCCTCTTTGGCAGTGAGTACTTGGCATCGTCTGTGATAACATCTGGTCAGCAACAGTAACACCAGTCTTCTCCGGAACTTGTTTCAAGAAAAAAATCTACATGCTCTAAAGACAGAACGTCGGCCCTCTACTAATAAGTAATTGAGAATTGCTTCCTTGCACCTAGAATTTCCTATCGTCGGCCTACGAACTCACTCAACTACAAACTACGGATCTTCCGACTGTTTCCACCGCAACAAGAGCTCTGAAAAAATCTCTGCGAGTGTTAGCTCCTTAAGAACCATTTTTACTTGCTTAAAGAACTTTTAGGCGCTCAGAGAAATATTTTGAGCAAGCTTTTATATGAACGCTTGATGGAATAATCCATACTAACCTCTCACCCCTCCGGTATAATCCACTTTACACCAAAAATCACCTATCAACCAATCAACACTCTAGTTTCATCAAGTGAGACACCTCATTGGCTCAGACCCTTAGAACTGTAACAAGTTCACGCGAAAATGTCTTTTGAGCCTATTTTTTTTATACCAAAACTCTATAAATAGAAGAATCTGAATCGACTCAAGCAGTCACGAAAGTATCGACCCGTTTTTGACATTCTTTTTTACATTTTCAGACTGCTGCTTGACAGTTTTTTGGAAATCTACTCTTCTGTGTTTTGAACACCAATTTTGATTGCTGCTTTGCTGCCTGTCTGTTTTCTTTTTGGAACTGTGTATTGAACATTAATTTTGGTTGAGTTCGTTTTTATTATTTACTGCCTTTTCCGACTGTTTTGGAAAAAAAAAGGTTTGATTTTTCTTTTCATTTTGAAATTTTTAATTTTGTTTTTGCCTCCTTAATTATTTTTGCTCTTTCCTTTTTATTCTAGTTTTTCCTTTTTGAGTTTTTCTTTCTCTTTATTTTCTCTTTTAAATTTTCTATTTTAATTTATCTTCGTTCTCTGTATTGTTGTAACTACTGTCCGTGTTTTTCGTTTGTGACTAACGATTAATCTCTCGTTATTTTTTTAAAATTCTGTTAATAGCCGTTAGTTTTTCTTATTTACTGTTTTTAAATTTTTTTCCGTGCCAAATATTGTTCTAATCTTTGTATTATCCCTTGTTATTGTCTAAATTGTGCATTTAATTTCCTTTGTTTATTTGTGTAACTCGTTAAATTCTTAGCGTCAGCCATTTTGGTTTTGTAAATAGCTCCTGCTATTTTTGAAAGTTTCGTATTTTTTTGTTTACATTTTTTCTCTGTCTAGCGTTTTATTGTCTATTTCGTTTTTAGTGTTTTAAATACATTTATTTTTTGCCTTTAGGCGAAATTTGTCCTTTATTCATTAGTCTTTTTTTGTCTTGCTTTTACGTAAACGTTGTTTTAATTGTTTGTCCTTTGTCATTTGTATTCAATTGTAAAACATTTTTATTTTTGTTTGTGAATTTATTTCCTGCCTCGCTTTCGGGCGTTTTTTTTTTTCCTATTTCTTTAATTAGTTTTATTTTTCGCTACTAAGCGAACCTTATTTGTTCAGTTCACCCCTCGCACACACCGTCTATAGGTGGAATTTGTTTTTTTTTACCACAACTCCCCTTCTCCCTTGCCTTCCCTTCCTCCTTGCCTCCCAGTCCCTCCCCTCCAATTCCCTTTGTTTTTCTTTTTAAAAAATGGAAAAGAAAAAAGTTCCTCGTCTTTTCTTATTAAAAAGAAAAAACCTGTTATACCTGACCTAAAACGGTCAGTTAAAAAGCATTTATTTGCTTGCAAGAACCCCCCCCCGACAAAGATGATATGAATGAATATCCTGTCTTACCAGCCACTTCTATAGACGTAAAAAATACCCCCCCAAATTTACTAAGGCCAATAATGGCCAAGCTTCTAAAAGTATGGAGGCCAATAATGGCCAAAGTTCTACGGAGGCCAATAATGGAATAGATTCTAAAACTACTGAAGCCAATAAAAGCCAAAATGAAAGTAAAATGAAGGCCAATAGTGCCTCACATAATGTTATGAATGGTAAAAATTCAGAGGCCGGGGAATCGCCCTCTTGTTGGAAGTCCCCCCCTAGTTGTATAATCAATGTGGCGGAATTCTTGGATCGAGCTAAGAGTTACGCACACCTTGGGGTAGAAGGTGGACTCTTAGTAGACGCCCAGGAACTCAAAAAAATTGAAAAAAGAATTGTGTCAGTTTTCGTCATCGACAAGCGTACGCGCAAAATTTGTCGGGCGACGAAAAACACAGTGATAAAATCACTGGAGTCCTTGAGGTTCAAACCCCTTAGAGTTGTTAAGGGACAAAGGTTTTTCATGTGGGACGTATTGTTACCCACTGCGGAAGATTGCGTAACGGCTTCGAGCCGAGACACAAAATCACAAAAGACCTGATAATACGCACGGAATATGAAGTCCGCAGAAGGACCAGGTTAGCAATATATGAGGTCCCTCATCAGGTTCTTGGGGAACATCTTGCGGCCTACCTGTCCCAGTACGGCGAAATACTGGGAGCTTCCTGCGATAACCTGAACAGGGGGGAGCTTTGATATTCGACTCGATGAACAGGCCTTACGATCCATCCCTAACTGTCTGGTGGTAGGGAAATAGGAAATTGCCGGTCATTATGACCGGCCGTAAACCGTATGCTGGAAGTGTGGAGAGCCTGGTCACCTCTCCTCTTCCTGCCCAGAGAAGAAGGCCTCTGGATTTCAATCTCCTGTTGACCAAAATCCCCCTCTGACCGCGTCTGTACCTACCGCCTCGCCTGTAATAGGCATGCCAGCATCTGGGACCAGTAGGGATAATCCTTCGGTTGGCCAAAAGACCACATTCCCCAATGAGCTTTCTCCCACTGATAGTGCAGTTGCGGAGAAGGGGTGGCTAGTTGCTGGTAGGGCCAGAGGGAAGCGCCAGACAGCGGGTCCTCGGTCCCCTGAAGCCCCAAGGACCAAAGGCACGGACAGTCCCACTCTCTCTAGCAACGTTAAGGGCGATGCCCCGGCCTCTCAAATGACCTTCCAAGAAAAGCAAAGAAAATATGATCCCGGCTATTCAAAGACAGAAAAAATTAAAGAGCTAAAAAAAACACTAGACACACAGAAGAAACAACTTGACCCTGTTCCTTCAACGTCCTCTACCCGGTCCTCCCCTTCACCCAAGAAACGTCCAGCTCCCCTGACATCACCATCCAAATCACTTCCCCTCAGTAGAGATCCCAGCCCTTATAGACACAGATCTTTTTATAACCCTCTCCACACTCCCAGCCCTTCCCCTATTAAAAAAGACCCTCCCACACACCTCAGCATACACCCAGTCCTTCTCCCATGAAAATAAGGTCCGAGTCTCGCAGGGCGAGGTGTTCTCGTGACCTTCAGCGCCTCGGGGTGGATGTTTGTTGTGTGCAAGAGACCCGGTTTTCTTCTCATGACCATGAGGACATACTGTCTAAGGGGTTCTCCCTTTATTCAGCATGTTTTGATGGTCGTTTGAGGGGTGTCTCTTGGCTGGTGAGCAAGTCTTTGAAGGCTGCATGTACTCTTGTCTTCGCAGATCCGGCGGGCAGGCTTTGCGTGCTAGATGTTACCATAAAGGATAAGGCTCTACGACTCATTGGGGTTTATGCTCCCAATAACCATTCTGAGCGACCTGCTTTGTTTCGGCAGATCGAGCCGTACTTGACGACATCTTGTCGGGTAGTTTTAGCGGGGGATTGGAATGCCGTCCTTGACCCCGATGTAGATCGTATAGGGCAAAAACAAGGTACTAACAATCCTGATGTGAAACCATTTCGGGACTTTATCGGCGGGTTTGATCTTGTCGATAAGTACCGGAATGAGCACCCTCGGGAGGTAGCATGGACTTGGACAAATAGTGGCAACTCGGATCCTGGGTCGCTTGCGAGCTACCTCGGCCGAGTTTTAGTTAAGAGAGTCGATGTAGGGCTCTTAGGGTGTCCAAGCTTCCATTATATAGTTTATACGGATCATAGGCTTGTCCGGGTCCGTGTAAACTTAGATAATCCTAAGGTTAGGTTGGCTGGGTACTGGAAATTAAACTGCTCACTATTTGGTGAGCAGGATTTCCGGGACCAGCTGTTACTAATGATACAAAGGGAATTGACGGGGGCGCTTTTAGGGAATGCCTGGTGGGATAAATTAAAATCCAAAATTAGAACGTTTGCTGCCGATTTTAGTCGTCGACTCAACCTAGATAGATTAGCGGCGCAAACGGCTTTAGAAGAAAAAGTTGATCGGGCAGTGAAATCCCGTAATAGTGGGGAAATAGCCTTAGCTAAGTCAGAGTTGTCCTCCTTGCTTATAAAGAAGGATCAAGCTCTGGTAGTTAGGGCTAGATTAAAAAGAATGTCCTCTGAGGCGACGAATATGGCCGCTGAATTGCGTGCAGAGGAAAATCGGAGCGGTACTCGGCAACATATCGCGTGCGTCACATTGCCGGATAATCGGACCGTGACTACAAACGCGGGGATATGCGAGGCTTTTCGAGATTACTTTCAGGATCTTTTCACCAGGGAGCCCTGCTCGGTTCGACGCCTATTTGGCCGACTTTCCCTGCCTTGAGGTAGCTGAAGCAGCTGGGTGCGAGGGTCCCATCACAGAATCGGAAATCTGGGAAGCGCTGAAGCAGGTTGGCCTGGATAAATCTCCGGGACTAGATGGTCTTCCCTACGAAGTTTACTTGAAGCAGTCGCCCGTTTTTGTTCCTTTGCTGGAACTGATCTTCAACAACTGGATGAAGCAGAAATCTATACCCCAACGCTTCACCAGTGGTGTGATCAAGTTGCTGCGTAAGGACAAGAACGGTGGGGATGGGATAAATAACTTTCGCCCTTTGACTCTGTTAAACACAGAGTTAAAGATTTTGGCAAAGATCTTAGCCAACCGTTTGCAGCTTGTCCTGTCTAGTCTGATTGGCTCCGAACAGACTTGTGCTGTGAAGGGCAGGACTATTCAGGATAACCTGCATATGGTACGCTTGATCTTAGAGCAAGTCGACAGTGAAGCCGCGCTGATCAATTTAGATCAGTCCAAGGCCTTCGATAGGGTTGACCATCGCTTTCTGGGGGCTGTCCTTTTGGTGGCCGGTTTCGGAGCCGACTTTCGCTCCTGGATCCAACTTTTGTATGCGACCCCCGGTGCGCTGGTGGAGGTGAATTGGGTAAGATCGAAGCCTTTCGTATTGTCTCGCTCCATTCGTCAAGGTTGTCCGCTTTCTCCTTTGCTTTACGTTCTTGCGTTGGAACATTTCCTTCGCAAGTTAAAGGCGAATCCGGTCCTGCGCGGAATTTCCTTGCCTGGGGCTACCACCTCAGCCAGGTATTCTGCCTATGCTGACGACGTTTCGGTTCTTGTGTCGAGCAGAGCCGAGATTGACGAAGTCAGCAAAGAAATCAGTGGCTATGAGATGGTGACAGGGGACAAGATCAACCGCGATAAGTCTGTTGGCTTGCGGTTGGGTGCGTGGAAGGGAGTTTCTCTTCCCGAACCTTTCCTCTGGACTGATGGACCGATCAAGATACTCGGCGTCTGGTTCGGTCCTGATCTCCAGTTGGAAATGAATTGGTCGGAGGTACAAGGGAAGGCCGAGATCGCGGTTAATCTGTGGTCTCGGAGGAGGCTTTCCTTGAAGGGGAGGGCGGAAGTATGTGTTTCACACATCTACCCGATTCTCCTTTACCGGCTCTCTGTACTTCCACTCCCGTCTGCCAAACTAATTTTATTAGTAAGGCTCTTGCTCTCTTTCTTGTGGAGGGACAAAGCCGCTATGGTATGTCGCGAGATCTGTTGCCTTCATCCCTCTGAGGTCGGTCTGGGTATGCCTAGCATTGAGATTCGTCAATATATGCTTCGCATCAACTTTCTGGACCGAATGTGTCGCAGATCGGATGAGGAGGGCGCCTTCTGGAAGGAAGACGTCCGTAAATATTTCCCATCCCTGACACCCCGTGCCGAATGCTCCTTCTACCGTGAATGTCGTCTTGCTCTGAAACGCCTCTCACAGGCGTCGGATGGCCTCTCCAACGTCCAGGCGTTGTCTCGTAGGGCATTGTATCAAGTGTTAGTCAGGGGGGCCGTTCAGGATGATCTGATTGACGAGCTCGGTCTTACGAAGCAGGAGGCTCGCTCGATATGGCCTTGGGCGCCTGGGTTGAAATGCTTCAATAATAATGAGGCATCACTCACCTGGCTCGTGGGGCCCTCTGGGTGGCCAAGAGACTTTGTTCAGCAGGCTTGGAGAAATATCCAAACTGCCGTGGCTGTACTGGGGAGGTCGAGACCATTGGTCACGCCTTCTTTCACTGCAGGGCGGTAGTGCCGTTGTGCAAGTTTGTTGAAGGCCTCATGGTTCGCATGCTGCAGGGAAAGTTCTTTGTCCTTGAGGCCAGTTCTGTTTGTAGCAATGTGGTGCCGCAGATGGCGAAGGCTGAACATTATGTGTTCTGTTGCTTACTAGGTGTTATGAGAGTCGTGATTTGGACGACGCGTCAGAAGGAATTCTATGAGGGCGGGAAGTTCACTTCTTCCCAACTGATCTTGTTCTTTAAGCATCAGCTTAAAGTCAAGATTAGGACGGAAAGGCGGCTGCTCACCTCATCGGAATTTGGCAAAAGGTGGGTGAATCTTGCGCGTATGTGTCGAGTAAAAGGGGCTGACCTAGAGTGGCATTTTGATGTCGGTTAGGCATCAGGATATTGTTTTCCTGGGTTAAACTTGGGCAACCCATCCCTGGATTTAGGCTAGATTAGGGTTTTTTGATTGTTTAGTTTTTTTTTCTTTTCTAGTAATTTTAGCTCATTGGCCTCTTTTATTTCTGCCCCCCTTTCTTTTCCTTTAGTTTAACTCCCCATCCCCTCCCTCGTTAGGTGGTCAGTGATTTCAGTTCTCTGGTGGATGCGGGGCGCCTTTTGTTTCGCGTGCATGTTTTCGTATTTGTTGTTGTGTCTGAATGAGTGCATGTCTGCGTGAGTGTTTGGGATGGATGAATGTTTTCTCTATTCTTTAAAAAAGTCCCGCATCGATTTCGTCTAGTTAACTGCCACATTTAAGGTTTGTGGGGGGGGTATTACTAACACGATTTTGTTTAGTTTCTTGTAAATAATTTTATGTCATATTGTATATAATCATTGGGGTTCTTTTAAACTTGTTATTTTAATTCCCCTCCCCCCACAGACATTATTTGTACATATGGGATTAATTAGGATTTTCATTGAGACCGTGAGGTATTTTGGTGGGTGTAGTAAGAAAGGTAAGTACGAATGTGTTGTTTTGGTGGTAGGAATATTGTTTTGGTTTGATTGGGTCAGTGGTTGTGGCTAGCTAAGTTTAAATTTAAGACAAATGATGACCGTCCTTTCCCCCACCCCCTCTTTTGGCCTTGTGCCACATTTGTTGTATTTTCTCAACAATAAATATTGTCAGACTTTTACCCCTGGAGAGATGCCAAACTAATCCACGGAAATCAAAACCTTGACCAACTACACTTTTACCGCGCAAACTTCTGACTCAGCAAACAACTGCCACGCTCTCCCAGGAACAATTTCTAGCAATTACTTACAATACTTAAAAAGTGATATTTACTCACTACTAAATAAGTATTCGTAAACAATCAATAAAACACCCAAACAACTAAAGGTACACAACTCCTACCGATTTTGGACAATAAGTTAAACAGACTTACGCACACACACTATTGATTGAACTCGCACAAAGGACATTTTGTACATAACCAAATACTTAGTTTAATTTTACGAACAAATCTTAATAACAGCTTCACACACGCTGAAACTTCACAAAAATACTCTACACAATCTAATTCAACCATCCTCATTTATCCCAAAATATTCAACCCAATTGTATATGTCAATTGTATATAAATCAATGTTATTGTTACACTTTTAATTATGTTTGTCTTCACTCTGATTTTTCTTGCATGATTTGTTTTCAATGTTTCTTTTATCTCTTAATTTGTTGTGGACGAATGTTTAAGAACACCGACATCATAAATCCTTCTGATAACTAAAAATACATTCACCAGTCTGCAGCACGCTTTTTCCCTTTATGTTAATTTTCTTCTCCCTTTATTTTTCTCATTTGTGTATGCCTCTTTACCTTTTTTGTGTGGTTAAATAAACATTTTCTTCTTCTAGCGTTACACCCCGAGCAGGAATTAGTCTTTATTCTTCCGCCTAAAAAAAGAGAATTTTTCGCTTTAAACTTTCAATCCGTTGTTGCTTTTTTACCGATTCTGTCACCATTAACTTTCATGTGGGAAAATTGAGACAAATTTCCCACAGGGTATTTGCAAATTTGCATTATTTAAAATTAATTCCGAATTTTCATTTCTGCCTAGAATCATGGAGGAAATATTCGTTGAAAATTTGCACCTTTTTCGATAGTGACTCCTAAAATATTCAATTACCCGTTCTGACGGCCTCTGGGGGAAGATTTTTTTGTAATAAAGATATACACTGCTTAAAATTAGACCTTTCTGATTCAATCTACCTGTTGGCTGGATGTGAACTCTTAGAAACCAAAAATAAGAATTCAAATGTCGCTGTCTGTGCAGGAGGTCCGAGCATCAAATCCAGCTTACCAAACAAATCCCCCCTCTCTCTCTCTCTCTCTCTCTCTCTCTCTCTATATATATATATATATATATATATATATATATATATATATATATATATATATATACTCTTCGACAGAATTGAGTCACTCTCAGTCACTGTGTGTTTATCCGAATCTAAAAATAAACACGCTAAAATTCACCTTCATTCCGTATCGTACGCTGACGGCTTAGCGGGAGAAGTTCGGACTGACGCAAATTCACTCGGGTTTCGATCCTTGCTAGAGGCAATCGGACGTCTAGCCACACTGATGAGCTGTGAAACAGCGAAACAGTCTGTCTGTGGATGACAAAAATATATATATATATTTGTCATCCACAGACAGACTATATATATATAACAATATAAAAGGAGCCAATCACGAACGTTGCCACCAAAGGAAAAATTGATTTTGTTTGGTTTGATTAGATTTTACGGCATATCAACCTCAATGGATTATTTAATGCCGACAAATTTTTTTTATTGCTGGTAATATTTTTCCTTCAAAAATCTATTTCTGGTAATATTTTTCCTTCAAAAATCTATTGCAGGTAATATTTTTTCAAAAATATATTGCTGGCAATATCTTTTATTTTATTTTTTATTTTTTTAAAAGTGAAAGCATTGTTTTTGTTCTACTTTTTCTATGTCCATATGACATTTATGTCATATTTGATGTGTACATTGTTTGATCTTTTGTGTTTCCATCTGTTTCACTCAAACTGACTTCCGATCTGGAAGAGTGATTACATTTGGTTTTAATAGTTTATAAATTGAAACCCCAAAATGATGAAACATATTTGACATTGGGTGTGACCAGAGTTACAAGCTGGTGAAAGCAATTTTCCATAAAAACACATATTTTATTCTTTACGATGGTATAAAAATTCAATAAGACCTGTTGCGGGAAATTAACTCGGTGAAACATTGCACGTTTAAATATATTTTATTCGGGCATGTGTTTTAATTTAAGTAGTAATATAATCACTTTTAATTTATAAGTATCAATTAACTGAATTTAATAATATTAAATTACCTTAGTTATTGTTCCGACGTTTTCTGCTAAATGATGGCGAGAGGCGCTGAGTTACATGAAAAAATATCTAACTTTAACTACGAGAAGTTTTTTAAAGTCAATGATAGCATTTCTTAAGCTTAACTGGTGTAGTATTTATGAACAAACGACGTATTTAGCAAAAGTTATATATGAAAGAATAGTACAGGAACCAGCGGAAAATATTATAAACCATGTATTTTTATTACTGTTAGTTTTTTTGTGTAATAATAAATGTTTAATCGTCTAGGTTGTTTCTTTTGTACACATTCTTTTGAAAGAAGTGTATTTTAAGAAGGTCAGACGGTTTGAGTAAAAAAATGTTACACATTTATATCTTTTTTGTCTCGGCGGTTAAAAGCCACCTAAATTATTAAAGATCCATTTCAAATTTATAAAAAATATTTTTTGTATTTTCTGACCAATGAGAGATGTGGTCTGAAAGCCTAGTAAGAACCCGAATAGGGGCGTTGTGTGACTCTCTTTTTCCTAGTAAAAGGACTCAGGTCAGTAGATAAGGGAGAAGATTTTGACATCAAGAAAAGAGCATTTATAAGGGAATTGATATCAAGGAGAAGAAAGCATTTTGGTGAGAAGGCACAAGGTTACAAGCCAGCTGCAGAGAGAGAACAGAATTTTGAAGTTCAAGTGAAAATTCTTTTGTGATTGAATAACAAAAAAGAATTCCAAGAAATTTTCCCAAGCACGAATAGTGTGAATATAAAAAAAACATTTCCAAAATTGTTATATGTACCATATGTGATATTAATATGGGTAATCCTTCACTTAAACGGCGTAAAATAATCTGTCAAAGTTCTGCTTCACATAAACAGCATAAAATAAACTGTTTCATTTCAGCCATGTCATGTGGTGGCCCCACAGTCAATCCTCATGAATTATTATCATGAGACTGGTGCTTGGCAATCATCTTAGGGAGCCTATAACTGCGTTGCGTTGGTTAGACACACTGACGGCTCATTCGAAACAGGCTATATTGCAACCAGTGCAATCGGTCGTTTGAGTTAAATGCCTATCAAGATGCAACAGATCGTTATTGCTGGTACTGCAAATCATGTAAACATCGTCGAAGTGTCAGAGGTGTTTCAGTTTATGCTAACAATCTGTAAAATCTTTGGATGCGCGTCAAGCGTTAACTGCTTGGAACTAATGAGGCGTTGCTCACGTCGCATCTTCCCGAATTCGTGTGACGTCGGCGGTACAAGAACAGTGACGTGTTTTCAGTGCTTATTTACTGTGTAGTCTACCATTATCCATTGTGATGATGTTTAATTTTAATGTTGTGGTGAAAATAATAAAAGAACTCTTTAATCTTTCTCTGACTTTCCAGGACTGAATGATTTCCCTTTGTTTTTGTCTTTCTCTCTCCATGATGTAGTCAGCCATTTTCTTGTAACGGTTCGCTACCGGAGTAGATTTTTAGTAGAATAACGCTTCACTCGAACTATACTGACTCATCCTTCCTTCACTTCCACTCAAACCCTTTTTCATAGCAATTTATTCTACTAAAAATCTATCAGGATGGAAAAACACCTTAAGCCAGAACGCCTAGATCTAGACCCGGATAAACCTGACTCGGCCCACACGTGGCGACACTGGAAAAGATCCTTCCGTATCTTTCTCGAAGCGGCCGGTGAAACACAACAGACTCCACTGACAGACAGGCTGAAACTGAATCTACTTATCAACGTTGTCTCGACATGGACGATTACGATTCAGCCATGGACGTTCTGGAAGGAGTGTTTGTGCAGCCTAGAAATACCATCTTCTGTAGGCATCTGCTGGCTACTCGTCGTCAACAAACTGACGAGAGTGTAGACCAGTATTTGCAAGCTTTAAAAAATCTCGCCAAGGATTGCGAGTTCCAGGCTGTTACAGCAATACAAGCGAGAGACGAATACATACGAGACGCTTTTATAAACGGAATTTCGTCTAATCACATCAGACAACGACTCCTGGAAAACAAAACACTAGATCTAGGCACTGCTTATGACCAGGCGCTAACACTTGAGATGGCACAGAAACAATTACCGTCCTACTCTCAATAGAACTCACTAAACGCATCTGTCTCTACTGTTCAAACTGAGGTAACTGACAATGACAATCAGCCTCGGTGCTATGAGGAACATACCATGGCCGCCGTCTCTGGACAAAAATTCTTCTTCTGCGGGAATCAGAGACAACAGAATTAGATGCCGTGTCCGAAACTCCATTTGCAAAAATTGCAAAAGAAAGGACATTTTGCTCGTGTCTGCAGAACACCTACAGCGGCTGCTATCAACCACGATGAGTCTATTCTTGCGTCTTCCATTTCATCTTATAATTTATCAGAGAGTCTATCTTGCTCGACATTGCGTGGAAAAATCAAAGGCAAGTCTCTAAAATTACTTATTGATACTGGCAGCTCAGAAATTTTTATTAATTCTGACGAGGTTAAAAGGCTCGGATTGGCAATCTCGCCAAGTTCAGAAATAATTTTTATGGCTAGCAGTTCCCATTCATCCTCTATTCTTGGACATTGTATAGTATCCCTCAATCTAAGCGGTAGAGGGTACAGTAATGTCAAGCTGTCCGTTATGACTAACTTATGCTGTGATGTCATTCTTGGGCATAATTTCCTACATTAGCATTCTTCAATAAAAATACCTTTCGGGGGACTTCTTCCACCTCGCACTGTTTGTGGACTAACTGCAATTAGTAATGTCCCTTACCCCTCTGTTTGCGAATCTAACTTCTGAGTGTCATCCAATAGCAGTAAAATCCAGGAGACATAGCCTACCTGATGCTAAATTCATTCATTCAGAAATATCGCGTATGCTGAAGGAAGGAATTATAGAGCCATCTCAATCGCTATGGCGAGCCCAAACACTGGTAGTGTCTCCTGAAAATCACAAGAGACTCGTGGATTATTCCCAGACGATATATCGATTCATTCTTCTGGATGCTTATCCACTTCCTCGGATAGAAGACATGGTAAATGAGATTTCCTGTTATCAGGTATTTAGTACACTTGATCTAACCAGTGCCTATCACCAGGTTGCCATCAAGCCAGAAGAATGAAAATATACTGCCTTCGAAGCTGCTGGGTCTCTGTACCAATTTCGTCGAATCCCTTTTGGAGTGACCAATGGAGTAGCAAGTTTCCAGCGAGTCATTGATGACATTATCAAGCGAGAAGACCTACGAGGAACCTACGCCTATATCGACAATGTTACTATCTGTGGTCATAACCAGGCAGAACATGACAACAATCTAAAGAAATTTATGAATAGTGTGGCAAAGTACGGCCTAACACTGGATAAAAGCAAATGTCATTATTCACTTAGCTCTGGACTTGCTTTGGTATACTATAAGCATGGGTTTTCCTTTCGCTTACCCTTGTGCTGATGTCTCAGCAATGACTGTTAAGAAACATCTAACCAGTTTATTTTCCATTTTTGGAAACCCTTCTTTTGTGCACTCTGATCGTGGTACAGCTTTTATGTCGGGCGAATTAAAGGCGTTTCTACTTTCTCGACGCATTGCTACCAGCCGAACAACTGCTTTTAATCCACAGGGCAATGGACAAGCAGAGAGATACGATGGTATCATCTGGCAAACGGTGAGCCTGGCTCTACGGTCTAATAATCTCTCGATTGCTAGTTGGGAAAAGGTTCTAGAGACAGTTGACATACTCGAAGTCAATCCGAATTACGCTCACGTGCGACTTAACAATGGACAAGAAACGACAGTGTCTCTACGCCATATTGCACCATTGGATGACAAAACAAACAGTTCACACACAGAACTTGATCCAATGGATGCCCCTATCCAGTCTAACACTACTCCTCCTCCTCCTCCTCCTCTGCCGAGTGCTCTCGAAAATTCTGTTATTGACGATTCAGCTGTGTAATGATGATCATCATCACACACATACATACATACTTACGCAAATTCGAATTATAAAACAACAAGCATTTATTGGATAATAAATCAACACTACTGTGCAATGGACAATTTATAAATCACAGCAATGCGACAATTTTATAATCGCTATATTTTCATGTAGTCGATTTTGTGCACTTTTGGGAGAATCGGATCCCAAGAGCCTTCTCAGCTTAGTAAATATTTTCAGGAAAAAATCAGCTTCTAATTGGTCAATAAACACACAAGTGGGCATTGCAATCCACCCACGCACAATATATTTTTCCAGCGCGTGACTAAGTCAAGTTTCCCGCCAAATTCTTTTGATCCTGCCACGTGATTACATTATCTATAAATAGCAAACACGAGTTTGCCTTTTTCTCTTTTTTCTCTCTTCTTGCTGAAAAATGTAGCCCCAGAGAATTATCGTCTCGACCATGCGGTCAGACGTTAAATAATATTTCACGCATTCACGTACGTACGAACTCTTACAAACTTTTCCAACCTACATTACAACATACAGAACATTTCCAAACATGCAACAAGAACTTTATTCTTCTAAAACTACAGTTTACTAATTAATCCAACTTCGTGAGCTCCGGTAAAAATATTTCCAGTCTAATTCTTTAACTTCTACGCATGTACATGAACACACGATTAAATACAATGTTACATTTGTTTTAAAACCTTTTGTTCCTTCTTCTTGTATTTCATGCTTTGTGGTATTTTACGTTTAATATAAACTGTGTGGGCATGTTATTCACGCAGCTGTAAACAAACATCCGAAATGGTCATTCCTCTTAATATTACTCTACAGCTGCCCTTGAAAACCACGCCACTGAAAATTCCACTCCTACATCTCCTCATCCTCTGCCCTTGGATAGCTTCTAGAGGACCTATTCAGAAGACGCTGATGTATTGAATCTTCGACGCTCTTCTAGAATTCGTTGAAAACCTTCGTATTTAGCTGAAAATTATCAGCTTTGAACATCCGTTTTTCTCTTTTCTCTTGTTGGGGATTGTTATGAGTTTGATTTATCAGAAGGTTAAAATGGTAAGAAGGCTAGATAATGGGTGTGTTCAACAATATTAATCCACAACAAATAAAATTCACCTGACCTTGCGACATCCGATTACCACCTCTTCCACTACCTGGATAATCATCTTCGTGGGAAATCCTTCACCAATGAAGCAAGACTTGCGCAAAGCCCTCACGGACTTCTTTGCGTCAAAACCCCCTGAGTTCTACCGCAAGGCCATTGAACAGCTGGAGACACGTTGGCAGAAGGTGCTGGATGCCGATGGCGATTAATTCGAAAACTAAATATAAGTTACACATACTGTGAAGCGTTTTCTTTTTATCGTTTAAAAACGGACAGAACTTTTTTGGTTACCTTGTATAATTTTTGATGTTCCAGTGAATCATGAGCAATGAGGGCTACGTCCTGCTGACCCACTTCAGGATTAAAGTGCTGAACATAGTGGTCAAGCATTGACTCGAAGGGCTGGTCATTCATGTTCCAGTGGCACTTTGCTCTTTTTCACACTGCACACATGACTCAGGTGTAGCTGATAGATAAATTTCATGAAGACCCTCATCCACTGGCATTCATGATTTGAATTTAATGATCTACTAAGTCTTAGTAGTCATCAAGAAAGAGAACACCAGCAACCCCATAATACTAAGGACCCATTGAAGTGTACTATTTTGGATGTGATATTCAACATAAGCGAGAATCACTGAATTTAACCAATTCAGTCGCTTCCAAGACCGCTCTAGAGACATAAAGAAGAATATTTTGTTTTTTTCCCTAAATTGAATATATATATATATATATATATATATATATATATATATATATATATATATATATATATATATATATATATTGTGTATTCTGCAAGCATGTTTTCATTGAGGCAATTTTCATTGAATAATTGACATGTTTTGTCTGCTTACTGATATCTAGGCAAATGAAACTAAACAGGATTAGTGTTTAACAAAAGATTTATTCATCAAAATTTGAATGAGAAATTCAAAAGTATGTGGATTTCATGAACTATTTCACAAGTTTTCAATATGTACACAGCCTGTGACACAACATGGAAATTTTCTTCGCTCCAAATGTTAATATTATGCTTGCTGCCATTCGTATAAAATGTGGCCTCATTACTGAGAATGAGAATTGGTCAAGTTATTAGATTACAAAATGATAGAAAATTTGTTGAAACACTCTCTCTCTCTCTCTCTCTCTCTCTCTCTCTCTCTCTATATATATATATATATATATATATATATATATATATATATATATATATTGAAATTATTAGGAGAAATTGATAATTATATTTAATGATTCATCGAGCCTGAAACCTCTACAGAATGCAGAAAGCACTGGACAGCCGTTTCGTCCTATATTTAGGACTCATCAGCAGTGCGCATCCACTACCGAGAATTGAAACCCTGACAGTTAGAAACGGCCGTCCAGTGCTTTCTGCATTCTGTAGAGGTTTCAGACTCGATGAATTATTATATATATATATATATATATATATATATATATATATATATATATATATATATATATATATATATATATATATATATATATATATATATATATATATATATATATATATATATATATATATAACCGATATGGATTTTTAAGGTGTTTTCTTAATTTATCATTATATATATATATATATATATATATATATATATATATAGATATATAATGATTATCATTATATATATATATATATATATATATATATATATATATATATATATATATATATAATGATAAATTAAGAAAACACCTTAAAAATCCATATCGGTTATAATTTATTGCATAAATATTGTTACATTCATCTTTTCAGACCGAAATTTAAAAAAAAAATGTTATATATTGCGCTGTAACTTACACTTACATTGAACTCTCATTGAATTATGATCCTCCTTGGAATTATCCCTATCGATTAAATATATATGTATATATATGTATATATATATAAGTAATGAAAATCTTGGTAATCCGTAGGGATAATCCCAAGGAGGATGAAATGCAGAGACCTCAATGTTAAATCAGAGCGATTAATTTAACTTTAAGGGTCCATGGTTATGATTTATTTCCCCAGGGAATTGCTTTTTCCCTGGTTCATCAGACCATACTTCCAAGGGTGAAAAAAGATGTAAAAAATAAGAGATGGAATTAGGGTTTTGAAGGAAAGAAAGGGGAATATATATTTGGAGAGGGAAATTAAGAGAATTAATGTATGTGGGCATATAGCAGCCAATCTGGAAAAACACAGATTTATATATTTTTTAAATTTTTAAAATATTTTTCGGTTAACGTTTGATAGTAATTTAAGAGTTTAAATTCTCCACAAAATAAACTAGGAATTTAATATAAACTGAATATTATATCAATAAACAAAAAAATAAAAATTACTAATATTAATATTTTTAATATTCTGAATAACGGTAATATTTCTTAATTAAAGTCTAAGTCATCAAATCTAATTTGAAACTATTTCGAGATAAAGTAAGATTTGAAGGTAATAAAAATTTATTGCCTTTACACTTTATATATATATACACAAACATACGCGCATATATATATATATATATATATATATATATATATATATATATATATATATATATATATATATATATATATCCATACATACATATATACACACCTCATACATATATTCATACATACCACATACATATTTACGTAAATATACATATACCCGTATACATATGCAAATACATACACAACCATATACACATGTATCGATACACACACACACACACACACACACACATATATATATATATATATATATGATTAATGTGAGTAAAATTTGTCACGTCGCTGATTGATGTTACCTTCAGTATCCCGACTCCAGAGTTTCGTAGACGGACCTGTTCGTCCACTCTTCAGGGTGTATCAGCAATTTATTGCTTATATGTTTTTCTTTCTATACACGTTTAAAACTGGTGTAAATTTTATTCTGTATTCTTTGTGTTCATGTGTCCGCTTGTCCGCGTGCTCGCGTGCGCCCGACTGCACAGACGTTCCTCGTAATTATTTGCCCCGTTTTTTTCTGTTTTTGTTTTTTTTTATTGTTTTTTATCAGTAGCAGACTGGTTGTCTGGTTTTGTTCCAGCTCTAGATATGTGACCTATTTTTATTTATGGGCATTTTAGATTTTTTTTTGTTTTTTTTTGTTAGGGAAGTTATATTTCGTTTATTTACATTTTTATATAAATAATTGGTATTAATGCTTAGGCAATATATATATATATATATATATATATATATATATATATATATATATATATATATATAATACATTATAATATTTTTTGTTTTTAAAAATATGATTCCTTCGCTACATAAGAGTTCTCATGTTTCAAAAGCGAGAGCCGAGACCCCTAACATAATTTTTGAAGTTATGTAGAGTTAAGGTGCCTGGACCCGCTTCCTTGTCAAGCGAGAATTTGGGAATAAGCTATCTTTTGGTTAGCGCGTGTTTATAAGTGCGGTCTCATTGGAACATTAGTTGCTATGGAAACGGCTAGTATCGGCCATTATGGTTAGGTGGTTCAAAGAGCTAAGAATTAATTTTTATCTACAGACCAGCCCCCTTCGAAAAATGTGTGTCAAGTTACAATGGGGAGTCTATTTCAAGAGTGATCGTAGGTTAGGCTGGTCAGACGGCAATTTTTTATTGCTTTGCCGCGGGTCGTTGAGTGACGAGAAGGTTGTGTTTCATTATTATCTATTTGATCTGTTTATTTATTTGTTTATTCACATGACTTTTTATTTTTTTTATACTTTAACAAAGGGTTTTTCTCAATAATTATTGGGCTGAGCTTTTAAGGCTTTTAAACTATGGACTTTATTTGTTTATATCTATTTAATGCGAAAATCATTTGATGTCGGCAGAAAACCGTTAACTCATGTCTATGTTTTAATAACTTTTCACTATTTAGAAACCTAATGATGTGCAGTTTTTCATGTAGGCATAAAGGGCATGGGTCGTTCCAGGTTTTACAAGTTCTAGTTCTATTTATTATTTTCCATTTTACTTTCGGTGTTTTGTTCGTTTCCTTTAAATGCCAGTAGTATTGGGATAGAGATGTCTGATTTCTATTTTGGATGTTGTTGAAGGAGCTTTTGTGTTGTCTCCATCTAATTTTAAAATTATTCTTTGTTGACCCAATGTATATCCTGTCAGTGTTAGGACTCTCCATGGATGAGATGGTACATTGGTATACCACGGATTTAGTGAGGCATCTGTTTTCTAACGGGCAGTCATTAGGGTTTCTACAATCACATGATTTTTCATTATTTCTGTCTAATTGCAGTTTAGAAGTTTTATTGGCACTGTTTTGGCATGCGTGTTTTTCTAGGATTTTACTATTATGCTTTTTTATGATTCTTTCTAGGTTTTCAGTGCAGCTGTAACTTAACTTTAGGGTGTTTTTATTAAAGATTTCGCTCAGTTTGTGGGGAAGTGTTTACCAATTAAAGCTAGGAACTTATGCTCAAGTTTAGTACTGACCATTTGGTTGAACGGAGGTGTATACCATATGATCTTTCTTTTCCTATTCTTCTTACTATTAGTGCTATTGTTTGTATAGCTTATGTCAGCGTTTTTGTATCCGCTATTTTTCAGGGCCGTGTAATAAAACTTACTATGTGCTTGGAATATTTCCTTATTTGCGGAGTTCATGCTTATTCTTTTCTCTACTGATGTGGGTATATGCTTAATTATAGATGGAGGGTGGTTTGACTTAGGGTGTACATACAAGGGGTTAATATTAGGTTTTCTGTAGGGTGTGTAATTTTTGTTTATTAAGTCTAGAGTTACGTCGAGGAAATTTACCCTTTTTAATTTAGTGTTTACTATAGTTTTTAGATCTAATTTTCCGAATTCACTATAAATTATCTTTCTAATCTTATCTGTTTTAAAATTTGTGGAGCTCCTCACTACCATGAGCCCGTCATATATATATATATATATATATATATATATATATATATATATATTGTCATCCACAGACAGACTATTTCACTGTACCACAGCTCTTCGAATACAAATAGTATTGATGATTAAATGGTAAATACTTATACATTCACATGCTCACACATACATACATACATATATATACACACACATATACACACATACACACATACGCATATTTGTATGTGTTCACTAGACTTTTATTTCGTTTCTTAAGTGGGTTTGTCGACTAGTTTATTGTAATTGTTGGTTTCTATATTACTGATTATCCTGGATTTATCTGCTTTTATAAATAAAATTTTGAGTTGATTATCATTTTTTGATCTTTTTAAAAGTATTTTTTGAAATTGTTGTTGAATCTTCTTTTTTTCAAATTATTGATTATGTTTGTTAAGTCATTTTCAAAAGCAATGAGTTCGTTTTGTTGTGGTGGGCATTTCGTTGATGTAAATCCAAATTTATTAATATGATTGTTGTTATCGGTGTTGTTGACACCATTGTCATTGTATTTGTTGTTGAAATAGAATACTTTCTATAGGATAAGGAACAAATAGGAAACGTTTATACATTTATTTTAAGCTTCAACAGAGAATTTTATGATGAAGCTTAAATAAAAGCGAAACATGTTAAATTTATAAGCGTGTCCTATTTGTTCTTTATCCTCTCATTCTATCGGGTTTTAATCTATATTTGACCTATATTTGATCCCAGTTATATATATATATATATATATATATATATATATATATATATATATATATATATATATATATGTTATGGTAATTTATCCACGCACGCATGCCCTCTCCCAGCTATAAATAGGAGCAGGTATAATATCTCATATCTTAGTCTGTTCTCTGAACCGTGTTGACTTCTTAAAGCTGACCCTAGCATTGCTCTTTCTATTGCGCTTTATGCGTCTCCAAGATTGTTTTTAATATTTTTTTAATTTCATTGATCCGCACTCATACATTATTATGCGTATTATACGATCATTATACACTTTACATTTTAAGTATACTGGCAAGGTGCTTTTGGTTATATTTATTTTTTATTAATTCAATTCTTTTCAACTAATCATGAATGTTCTTTTATTTATTTATTTTTATTATCTTTCTCTAATTTTATCACCTACATTAAGTAGAAATACACTACAGACCCGAAAGTGTGGGTCACCCTGCATTTCTTTAGAAAAACACCATAAAATGTGATAATTTTGTATTTTTTAGAGTAAAAGATAAAATTTCAGTACCTACAGAGTATTTGCTTTTATTTTTTCAGTCTTTCTCTAGGCTCTTCTTACTACCAAAAAAGTTCAAATTTTGTTTTGTCTGTCCAAAATACATTTTGGTAAATTATGAATATTTTGTATGAAAAACATTATATTTTGCTATTCACTACTAACCCCTCAGTAGACTTTTCAACTAAGTTAAAATATTAATACATGTTCTAAATGTTAACTCAGCACTGATTAATGTTGCAAACAAAACACATCTCTAGCTGTCTCTGTTTAAAGATAAAAAGATTGTGGCATTACGACAGTATTTTCATATTTGTTTTTTTTTTTTAATTTTGAAGTAATTTGCACAAAATGGCAAAATCAAATCAGCTAAACATTGAGTTGAGGGCAAAAAATGAAATTTTATTCAAAGAAGAGCACTATCAAAGACAAATTGGCAAGAAATGGAATATTTCTAGACATGGGTTACAATTTTCGTTAAAAAGACAGAAACAGATTCAAATACTGACAGGAAAAGAGTTGGAGCACCAAAACTAGACAGCCGCCGCTGAAGAGAATCATTTGATTATTGAGAACAAAAGAAATAGAAGGAAAACTGCTCAAAAGTTGAAAACTGAACAATTCCTCTTGAGAGCAATCAATGACAAACTCAACTATGAAAAATCAATTTAGATAACCGGGCTCAGGGGTTGCATAGCCATCAAGAAACCTCTGTTATAGAAGGTGAATAAGCAAAAACAAATTGTTATTGGCAAAAAAATCATAAGAATTTAACATTGAAAGAGTGGCAAAATGTATTGTGGACAGACGAATCTAAATTTGAACTTTAACATAGTAGGAGTAGAGTGCATGTAAGAAGAAAGCCAGGACAAAGATGTATGATGAATGGGTGGTTCCGACAGTTAAGCATGATGGAGGATCTGTTATGGTGTGAGGGACTTTTGAGGAAGGAAGGGCTGGAGATTTGATTCAGGTCAAGGGAATCATAAAAAAACAATATCATTCGAAATTTGCAATCACATGCTGATTCACGCATAATTGGGGAAAAACTTTCAACAAGACAACGATCCAAAACACTCTTCTAAAGTATGTCAAAATAACCACAAGCCAAAAAAAAAAAATAAGTAACAAAATCTTGGAGATTATTAATTGGCAGTCTCAATCTCCTGACTTCTCTCTCATTGAATTAGTATGGGATGAAGTGGATAGGATAGTTCGAAGAGAATACACAAAGTATGAGAGGGAGAATTTTAATTGCTTGAAGAATGCTTGGGAAGGTCTACTACATACCTTTTTTCAAAAACAGCTGGAAAGAATGCCAAGAATTTATAAAGCAGCAATTAAGGCAGGTGTTGCGGAGAAGGAAAGAGGTAACCTGGAAGACAGAAACCTGTTGTTGCTATTACTGTTGTAGAGAGGTTAATTCTTTCTCCGCCTCGGCAAACGTAAATCCAAGTAAAAAGAATACATTGAGTATGGGTAAATAAATATATAATTTATTTACATATATACAAAACTAGTAACTTCTATCTGTTGCTGTTGCTAAGGCAACAGGTAGAGAAAATGGTGAAATTAGAAATGAAATAGACATTGGTGATGGCTGTTGTTGTCGGTGGCATTTCTCTCTCAGCGAATCGGTGTTGACATGAACTCTGGTCTATTTCGGGTCTGTTTGAATTTGACAATATATTGCCGTCAATCGGATTCAAATTAAGATTTTGTTTTTTGGGGAGCGGAAGTGGCTCTGACTGGTCAATATATTGTTCATATCATTTGGTTAAAGCTGATGTATGCGTGGAGCCTATGCGCAGGAAACTGTTGTGGATTCCGAGATGAATCCGATATCAATGAATAACAAACGCCAGGAATAGATAAGGAAAATAAATGTATTAACGTAATAATACAAACTGGTAATACGGGTTAGTAGATCCAGGAATGCGGGTTAGTAGCATTAATATATATACAGTCTTGGTATTGAAGTATCGCGGTATGACTCCTTACTGAGTCTAGGTGCTCGTGAAGGTGACTCTTGTGCTACCCTCCTCTAATACTACTCTGATACTACTCCGATACTACTCCGGGTATTCACTGGTAGTAGTATATGTATACCTCGATTGAGTCCATTTGTGTGAAAAGGGGAGACCCCTTATCAACCCCCTCCTTAGATAGGGAGTTAGTATCTTTTCCTTTCTCTTATGGTCGACAATTAGAGGCACTGTAAATTTTCTCTTCCTGGTAGTCCTTCCAATTTCTGTGTCTTCTTGTGGTATTTGAATCTCAAAAACTTCAAAGATCTCCTCCATCGGCTCGTCATTTTCTGCGGGTGACGAGCTTGGCTCTTCAACCCGTCTATTTTGTATTTGGTCAATATGTTTTCTGTGGGTAAATTTTTTGCCTTTTGTGTACATCACGTTTCTTTGCCTGTTAATTATTGTATTTGGTTCCTCATAAGCCATATTGTTACTGAAATAGACCCATTCTTGTTTGAATGATCTCTCGAGCACTGTAGGTGTATACCGGTTTTTATTTATTTTTTCCTTCGTCCTCTGAATAAATTCATCCTTTTTCGCTTCTTTTCTTATCTCTCGCAAGATCACAGGTAGTTCCTTTACTGCCTTGTATAACTCTTTACTGTTTTCATCTGTGGTAGCAAATGGCGCAGGTTAGTAGATCCAGGAATGCGGGTTAGTAGCAATGATATATATACAGTCTTGGTATTGAAGTATCGCGGTATGACTCCTTACTGAGTGTAGGTGCTCGTGACGGTGACTCTTGTGCTACCCTCCTCTAATACTACTCTAATACTACTCCGGGTATTCACTGGTAGTAGTATATGTATACCTCGATTGAGTCCATTTGTGTGAAAAGGGGAGACCCCTTATCAGAAACATTTACGATTCGTCTAAAAAATGTAAGAGTGTAGGGATATTATTATTTTTATAAATAAATAAAAAATAAATTATAAAATAATTATAATAATAATAATAATAATAAGGAAAATTATAAATAAAATAAAACACGTTGTATAAAATAAATTAAATAAAAATTTAAAATAATAAAAAATACTCCCTGGAATGCAACAAAAACTGTTCCTGTCTGAAATATGAACATCCCGTCAAAAGACGTGAAATTCAATCTCTTCACCACGAACCTTGGTACAGCAACACGTGTCAAACTTCTCTCTGTGATATGGCTTGTAATACTACAGAGTAAATTATCCCTCTTATTACATGTGCCATAAAACAATTGTAACCTAAAATTACAGACAAAAAATATGAATAAGTTGTATGAAATTAGCATACAAAAAAATTCACACTCCTTACAGAGAGAGTGAAAAAAGAGTGACACCACAAAACGATAGCAAGCATAAAAACCCACTACTACACACCCTGGATACACACAAAATTTACAAATAAATTATATGAAATTTACATATTATTTACCATGCTTTTTCCTGTTATTTGTGTACGTTTTATTTCCTGTCAAGTATGCTTTTATCCCCGTGAACACAAGGCTAATTTCTGCTCTATGATGTGAGTGAATCTTCACAACATTTTGGTAACCGCCGACGTTTATAAGAAAAACAACCTATTCATCCACAAGATGCATTAATTAATGAGTAATAAATGATTGTTTTGAAGTTTTGGGGAAATGTGACTTTTCTTCCTGATCTGGTTTGAATTGTTGGCGTATTATCAGATTGTGATGTATCGTTAGGTTGTGGTGTTTCTTTTACACCAGGAGAATGTTTGTGTGGTTGATTTTGTTAAACTTTTTAACTGTGTCATCTTGTACGAAAACGTATTCGCAGGTATACAGATTTGTTGGTGTGTATATGTGTTTGTTTGAATTTCGAGTAAGTGTGAATTGTAATTGCGATATCTTATTTTTTTTTAATACTTGTATGAAATACAATGTCGGATTAGAGTGTATGTCATCTTCAAAAAATTGTCCTGGTAGTGACAATGGTGTACCGAAGACTATTTCAGCTGGTGTGCAGCCAAGGCCTTCTTTAATAATGTTCTTTATAGAGAGAAGTATAAGGACTAAGTTATTAATCCAAGTGGTCGAGTTTTCCTTCATGGCTAATGATGTTTTAAGTTGCCTGTGGAATATTTCCACTAATCCATTGGTGCATGGGTGGTATGCTGTAGTTTTAATATGCTTTGCTCCCAGCAAGTTGCTGAATTCTTGAAAAAAGCATGATCGGAATTGTGCGCCACGATCAGCGGTGATGATATTGAGTACTCCGAAAATAGATATCCAATCTTTTAAAATAGCTTTTGCGACAGAAGCTGATGATGTGTCTTTGGGTGCAATCGTGATAGGCCAACGTGAAAATCTGTCAACAATAGTTAAGCTATATGAATAACCTTGACAGCTTGGTAGGGGTCCACGATGTCTATGCAATTATGTGTTTGATTCTTGAATCTAGGTTGCTGAAGGTACCTATTGGTGTTTTGGTATGACGTATTTTATTCTTCTGGCATTCTAGGCACGTTGTTGTCCAATTTATATTGCCTGATATCATGTTTGGCCAAATAAAACGTTCACTTACGATTTTTACAGTGAATCGCTTGCTTGGGTGTAATAGATTATGTAGGTATTGGAATATTTTCCTCAGCGTGTGAGGAATGTATGGTCTAGGGTTGGTTAATTTAGTGTTACAAGAAGCTGTTTTATTGTTGGAAAGGAACTGAAAGTTATTTCAGTCTTAAAGATGTATTTGATAATATTTCTGTTAGTGTGGAGTCAAGTTTCTGTTCATTAGAAATTAAATCATGACTTAATATGTCATCGGTGATTGCTGTTATATCTGTGACTGTGCATCAGCTATAATATTTTGTTTTTCCCTTAATATAACGAATATCTGTTGTGTACTGAGAGATAAAATCTAAATATCTAATTTATCTAGGTGTATATTTGTCTGTACTGCAGTTCATAGCATGAGTGAGAGATTTATGATTTGTATATATTACAAAATTTTTCCCTTCGTGTATATGTCTAAATTGTTTAATTGCTAAATATATAGCCAACAATTCTCTGGAAAAGATGCTATAATTTGTTTGAGTCTTGGTACGTTTCGCTGAAAAAAAGAAATAGTTTTTTTTACCGAATCGACTTCCTGTTCGACTTAATTTCATATTGCCGTGTTGGATGCGTCCGTAGTGAGGAAGATGCGTACGTTTTCGTCATTGTTGATATGTCAGTTTGAGTTTAGTGCAAGAACGGATTTGGCTGTATTGAAACTATGGAGTGCATCCTGTTGTAGAGTGATGTTTTTTCTTAACTATCGGATGAAAGTAGGTACAGGGAAATTTTCAACTACTTTCACTTTTTTCGGATAAGGGTGAAATCCCATTTTGATCTATGATGTCTCCAAATAATTTAACCTGAGTGGTGTCAAATATACACTTATCTAAATTGATTTTTAGTCCAAATTGTCTCTGTAAGACTTGATGCAGGTGATCTTTTTGTTCGTCAGTATTTTGCTTGCAATAAAGATATCATCGATGTAAGCATATACAAATGATAATCCTCTCAGGACTTAGTCAATTAGTCTTTGAAATGATTGGTTCTTAAGACCAAATGGTATCCAGACGAACTCGTATAGCCCGAACGGGGCTGTCGCCGATGTTTAGTGAATATCCATTTCTGATACCTGAATCTGGAAGTAAACTTTGACTAGATCAATCTTTGTGAATATATGTGATCCGCGTAACCCGAGTACGAAATTGTGTATATATTGAACTGGATAACGATCAAGGACGGTGGATGCATTTAATTTACGGAAGTCCACACAAGCTCGAAATCCTTTATTCTCCGGTGTTGGAATGAGGTGGAGGGGGATGCATAAAGGTTTTCAGATAGGCGGATTATCCATTCCCGTAGCATTTTGTTAAATTCGTTTTTGGAGAATTAGTATTTGTGTGGATGTATTCATTGTGGGCGTGAAAATACTGGCTGTTCAGTATTTTTATCCGATATTTTGTTTTATACTTGATGTTATCTAACACTTTCGCCCCAGCCCCTCAGTCTTACTCTCTGGGTTGAGGTGTCTACTCGGTCCTAACCGAACTTAAGGGAGTGACCGTATGCCCCTTAGCATCCATAGATCATTCGACCGGTCCACTGGTTTAATCCTGCTTCCTGCCCACGTTGTGTTTGATTTGATCCAGAAAGCAGAAGTGATGCTCATCCATTCACGGTCGACTGAAGATGTAGACACGGCGGGAGAGTCTGTGCTAAGAAATTTAGAATGCACCAAAAAAATATATATATCTGCAGAAAGCCGGAAAATAACTATTCAATGGTTAAAATTAAAAATTCGTTTTCTGCGTAGGAGCTCCGAGCACCACATCCGGTCCGCAAAAATAAATCTCCGCAATAAAATGCAACAGCCAATCACGAACATTCCCGCCAAAACAAAGATGTCCTGGGTAGGGCTCAACATATTTATTTAAAAGAAAGTCGCTCGTAAACGACCGACACAGTAGCAGACCGAGACAACAAGCGCACTGTTGCCGTCGCTGCCATAGTCGCTCCTCTCGTCACCTCCGTGATCTCGCCCAAGTTTCACTTATCTCAATCGACTCTTCACACGCAGAATGCGGCCAACGGGTTAGCTCCGACACCACAGAGTTGCCGACGTCACCACCGTGATTTCTAACACCTCAATATCTTCACCATCCAGCTCCCTCGTGGCCAATACCGTGACCCCACTTTCGTTAATCTCCCATTCGACCAGAATCCAACAGAGACATTCTGTTACCAACTCGCCAGCGCACTTCTTATATCGACAAAGTCAGATTCATGACTTCTCTAGACTCTTCACGCTCGCATCCTCTGTATCTACAAAATTAAATTCGTCATTTCTTTTGACTCTTCACACATCCTTGTACCGGCATAGTCAGATTCGTAGCTTTTCTAACTACTCCAGAACTCCCTTGCAGCCACCACCGCGACTCCTGCAATCAATACACCTTGCCAGGTCTTACTACGATTCAACCCACTACTGTGACTTCGATCGATCAACTCGCCAATGCACTTTATAAGGCAGTTCGGCTTTAGCATCTCGGCTTCATCAAACACCTCACAAGAATCGGTTTCAACCTTAAAGAAATGCGTACGATACGTTCGTTATAACAAGATAGTACTAATATTGTATGTTTATGTTAACTCACATTTATTCCCAGTTAATTTCCCGGAAGATACATTAAAGGTATAAACAAAATCGTATCCCCCACCTTTTTCGCTCCTTTTTCAATCTCTATATAGTGTCTTTATATAGTCGATTAATTGTAGTACTGTTTCGTTCATACTCTACTCTCGGAATAATTTGAAGCCTGCTGAGTGTTCTATCACATATAATACCGTTTTATAGTCAATAAGGACTAGAAAAAAGTTGTTATATTCTTTTTTACAATCGATTGATGTATTGTTTGTAAATATCGGCTGTTGAGTGATCATTCCTGAAACCTACATGTTCGTGTGGCTGCTTTTTATTTTTTATCTAAAATGTTAGTACACTTGTTATACTCCTGAGAATTTTTTATACAGGGCTGTTACCAGAGTGGTGGGGTGGCCTACAAGTAATGGGGCCGTGAGTAAGAATTTGCAGATTTGAATGAGTTCACATAATTTTCACAGGCAATGATTTTCGAGGGAGCAGGCCCCAACAATACACACCGCTTGGTGACGGGTATGGTTTCATATAGAGTCGATAGAAATGTAAAGGGAAGGCAGTTGACAAGATTTTTGTTATCTCCTTTCTTATAAAGCAGAATCGTAGTTCCTTTTCTTAAATTATTTATTTTATTTTTGTATATCTCTGCTAATCTTGTGTGGAATTTTACTTCTGATCTTTCAGCAGCCCGGTGTCTGCTTGTGAGTATATTAGTCAATGTGATTCATTGAGACTTCTCGGGTTAACGTTTACCTCTAACATGAAGTGTAAAGATTATATTGAATTAATTGCTAGGTCTACTGCCATGAAAGTTGGTTTACTATATCATGCTACACAATTTTTCTCGACAGAATCTCTTACACATTTAGAAACCTACAATTTGTCCATGCATTGAATATTGCTGTTACATCTGGTCTGGTGCTTCTACTATATATTTAGAGATTTTTGATAAAATCCAAATAAGAATCTACAATGTTAGTGGTCCTGCTCTGGCATCTCTGCTTCAGTCACTTTCCCACCACCGTAATGTAGCATCCGTGTGCCTTTACTATAAATATTTTCATGGTAATTATTTCGATGAGTTTTCCTTTTTGGTACTTTGACTATGCATTTAAACGCAGTACTAGATTGGCAGATTTTTCTCATCATTTTACAGTTGGAATGGTTAGATATAACCGTGAGTTCTATGCTCACAGTTTCTTCTCTTGCAGTCAACTTTGATCTTCAAAAGTTTTGAATCATTATCTTTTGTCATAATTCCTGTTTATTTATTATTTTCTCTCCCTAATAACGTTTTTATTTTTTTCATATTCTTTCACACGTAGTAATCCCTTGCGTCTCAGTGGCTTTATTGTCTTGCTTGGAATGAAATGATTAAAAAGAATGTTTAAATACATTTTGGAACAAATAAAAGTAGACATCCAGAGAGTGATTATTGAGTGGTTTAATTGGATACCGTCTTGATGGCCCAATTAAGTCTAAACACTCATATGGGTTAAATAGAAAAGTAGACTGGGTTCTCTGACTTTTCCAGATAATAAAAAGAACGATTTGTAAAGAATCACAATCGCCTCTATGCCTAAGGGACATAGTATTTCTTTAAAGCGAGCAGCAGTTGCTTCCCTATGACTACAAATAGATGCAATCATTTCTATTCCTTGCATATGGTCTATTATCGTTACCTGGCGCTTATTATACTTTAATTCGTCTGTTATTGCCTCTGGATTTACTGTTGGTGATACTTTTATTTTCGTAGCATTATTGAAATTAAAATGAATTACAATTAAAATGAAGCAACCACAGAAAGAACAGGAGTTATGCCCCTTATTTTCAGGGCGCAATATGCAGTAAATATAAGCCCTCTCATTGGCCAAAAATAAATCTACAAATGCTAACTTTGTCTTGGCCTATATAAGGCACGAAACACGAATGGATTATCTAATTTTTTGTTTTGTATCTACTGCGGCATGAGCAAGAAGGTATACACAGCCTAAGGAAAATTGCTATTGCAGGACATTGCTAGACTAATTTACACTCATGGACTATTAAAATGGCCCTTGAAAGTTCCCAGAGCTCTAAAGCCTGCAAAGGATTTTTTGTTTCATAAATGCTTGTAAAACCTGTAAGTTTGTTGTGTTCTTTCATTAACGCGCAGTCTAACTTCGTTGTTTGAAGTTCCACAACACAGCTGTTTGGTTTCCCTTATCTCTACATTTGGTAATTTCAGTTTCCGTTTTTTTTTAATTAGTTGTTCACTAATGTCAGTTGCAGATCAACTTATTTTTTCTAATAGGTTTGATGAATTTTTTTTTTTACCGCTTCATTGTTCATCTTTTATTTCTTTCATCGATTAACTCTACACCTTCACGTTTTATCTAATTTTATGTCCATATTTCGCCTCATTTTCATTAATTCTAGTGTTGATATCGCTGCTTACCTTTGCTTTTTCTATTATCCACGTTATGGAAGATACTTCCTAGTCTACAGGAAAAATGAATCCCAGTCCGAAAGTCTACCTTTTAGGAGGGTATTGACAGTCTTATTTGGGTCCCGGGTACAGCTTGACCGCCTCAGTCAAGAATCTGTGAAGGCGTTCGGTATGGTGAGATACTGACCTCAGGAACAAAATTGAACAACATATTGCTTCAGATAAGCAGTTTTTAATCCTGGGCGGATGACAATCTCTTTTAAACATTCCTCCACAAACGTTCCACTGTTTGTGTATGAATATTCCGGTGTTCTGGGTAAACAAAATGTTCACTGTGGATTATCTGATGGAGTGTCTAGTGTTCGCACGTACGCCGACCAGCTGTCGCTATAAATAACATATCCTGGTCGGGTGTGATGAATCATTAGTGGAATGCGTGTTGCTGCATCCTTGGACTCTCCTTCATCGCAATGTGGAGTTAATGGCACCAAAAACGCCTTCTTGGAAATCCGTTCAATGCCACCAAAGAGCTAGAGACCGTTTTCACTCTGCGTCCCCGGTTATAATTACGCCGGGAGATAACGTTTTCGTCAATTTCAACCACCACACCTGGTCTGCCCAACTTATCCTGCACATGTTCGAGCCAAAATTGGCACACCTTGTGTTCTTTTGAAAGGTTAGTAATGATAAAACGGAGAAGAACAAAAAGGGAACAACACGTGAAGATAGGATATGTTCTTTACTAATTGACTACCATTACAAAAGTGCCCACGTGGCCTAAAAAGGGGGCTTTCGCTTTTTCATAGCTAGAAGAGTCTATATTTTTTTAAGGGTCCAAGGGACGTAATTTAGATTACACAACATCTCTCTTTCAAGTCATAAATTTATAAAAACAGTTGTTTGGGTGGTTGAACTTTTCTACCACTCTTTGTAAATACAGGTTTGGGACTTTCCGAGTTAACAGGTCGGGTATCCTTGTCCGCAGTTATCTGAATGTCTGGCTGATCACTTTGTTCTGTTGAATTATCGTGGCTGTACACGAGAATGTCTCTGCGTGCATTTGGTAATATAGACGATTCTGTTGGTGTGGCTACTTGGGAGAAACTTGGTTTCCACATTTCTTTTCCGAAGATGGATTCTATTTCTACAAAGCAATCCAGCATCAATCTCAACCAGAACTGACCTTGGTGAGATAGTTTTCACAACTTTGGCTGGACTCGTTTTAGGTGTCTTCAGCCAAACTGTCTGTCCTTGTGTAAGAGATTTTCGTTCTCTAGCTCTATGACGTTTATCAAAATTAGTCTTTTGTTTCATTTTGAGCTGTGCATCTGTATCTTTGAAGCGTTGAACATTTGGTTGATTTCCATTTTTTTAGGGGGTGCTGGAATGCGAGTCCTGAGTTTCCTGTTCATCAACAATTCTGCCGGACTCTGGCCATGTTGTAGCGGAGTTGTGCGATAATTGAGTAAAGCGATGTAAGGATCACTCGACTTTACAAATAGACTTTTAATTGTCTGGACAGCGCGTTCCGCTTCACCATTTTCTTGCGGATGATGAGGGCTGCTTGTGAGGTGAACAAAGCCATAGATTTTAGCAAAATCCACAAAGTCTTTGGATATGAATTGAGGACCATTGTCACTGATTACAATCTCAGGTATACCATACTTAGCAAATATTGATTTACAGTGGTTTACAATACTACCTGCAATGGTATTTTGTAGATGAGATATTTATATCCATCTTGAATAATAGTCTATGCTTATCGTGGCTGTACACGGGAATGTATCAAGTATTTGTGGCCCTTCTGTTCAAACAAATCCATCCTTACTTTTTGCCAAGGGTTGCCAAGGGTTGGTTGTAATGGCTCTGGTGGATATTTTCGTTCTTTTTCACAAATGCTGCATCCACCTATTTTTTCTGCTATTTGTTTTGAAAGGCCAGGTCACCAAACATTACTCCGTGCTAGTGCTCTGCATTTTACTATACCTTGGTGTCCTTCATGAAGTCGATCCAAGATATCTTTTTGGAGGTCTGCGGAGATGATCAGTCGGCTCTGATATAGTAAGAGTCCTTGGTAGACTGTGATGTACTGCCTTACAAACCAGTAGGGTCTTAGTTCAGGGTCTCGTGTGGCTGTTTCCGGCCAGTTGTCCAAAAGCTCATGATCTGGCTGCAGATTTTATCAGAGTTTTGTTTTAATCTTATTTCCCCCAATCTCTTGTCACTAACGGAGATGTTGTCTATGATTGAACAGATGAACATGTCTGTCTCTCTCTCCTGCTGGGATTCATGTTTGGTTGGTAGGCTACTAGGAGCCCTGGATAGGGTGTCTGCTGTAATGAGGTTTTTCCCTGCAGTATGTGTAATGTCGTAGGTGAATCTCATTAGGCGCATACGAAAACGTTGTATTCTTGGGGTTAGTTCGTCAAGGCGTTTAGATTTTAATAGAGCCAATAATGGTTTGTGGTCGGTTTCAATTATGAACTTATGTAGTCCAACCGAGAAATGAACAAATTTCTCACAACACCAAGTGACTGCGAGAGCTTCTTTTTTAATTTGAGCGTATCTCTGCTCAGTTTCAGTAAGGCATCTGGAGGCATAAAATACAGGTCTCCAGTCATTTCCTTGCTTCTGGAGAAGTACTCCACCTAAACCGTAGGAAGATGCATCAGCTGAAACTTTTGTTGGCTTATCAGCACTGTAGTAGAGCAGTGCTGGTGTAGAACTTAGCTTTTTCTTCAGTGTTTTGAATGCAGCTTCCTGAGGCTCATCCCAGATCCATGCAGTGTTTTTCTTCAGAAAATCACGGAGTGGTTTTGTGGTCTCCGCTAAATTTTCGGCAAATTTACCCACACACCAATCAGTAGGCATTTTCACTGGGCGGATGATGTCTTCTTTTTCTAAACTATTAAGCTCTTCCTGGACTTTTTGCTTCATATGGAAGTCTGGAAGTGGCAATAGAAAAAGGTTGGGCAGTCTCATCCAGATGTATTTTATAAGCATGCTCCAGTTTTCCTAAGCCTGTGGATACTTTTGGGAATTACTCTTTATATTTGTGACCCCTGCTTTTTATAGAATTGATTTTGCTCAACAAATTTAAAGCTTTAATCGCTGGTCCGCCCCCCAATAATGGTTCTCTCAAATCTTTAATGATATATAACCCCTGTTGGGAAATTTCTTTTTCGTAACACAGTGTAGCATCTACTTTGCCAATGAGATTTATTTTGTTTTGACCTGGTCCATATAACCTACTGTTGGTTTTCTTTATGATAGGAGAATTCTTCCTAAAGAACCGGTCGGGTATTACAGTCATGTCGCAGTTAGCTCCTCCTCAGTTCTTTAATCCTTCAACAGGGGTCTCTCTCTCCCCTGGCTATAAATACTGGCTGACCCATCTCTCTCTCTCTCTCTCTCTCTCTCTCTCTCTCTCTCTCTCTCTCTCTCTCTCTCTCTCTTTCGACTCAGGCCTTGGGCCGCTACCTCGCACGGAGACGAGGTAAAATCTTTCTTTTTACACTTACACCAATATGTGACCCCTCACAGATACAGCGTTTCCCAAATTCTGGGAACGCGCTAAGAACAATAAACGTACATACGAACACTCACAACACACACACATAATTTCTCCATACAAACTCTATGTAACAGTCCATGTCTTTGTTTAACTTGTTTTGTTATTAATATATATTTGTTTACCTATATATATCGGTCTTGTTTGTTTTCTTTGTCTTCTTTGGACTTAATTAAAGTGCGACATTCTCATGTAGCTGGACCCGCCAGCAGGAAAGTTTAACCTTCTGATATCTCTTCACATCTTCACCCCCACGGTCCGCTACAGTCACATCTGCGCCTGTGTCTAACCTGAAATTGACTATTTTACTGCAGATTGCGGTGGTAACTTTGATATTAGCTTGTCAATCAGTTTTTTCGTTTACTTCACTGTCTTTAATATTCCCCAATAAAATAGATCCTAAAAAGTGGTTTTCTTCCTCTGCAACTCCCCTTACGGATTTATTTTTACATACAGTTGTATAATGTCCTAGTTTATGACACTTCTTACATTTTGCATTAATCGCCGGCAGTTATCTCTGCTGTGTGAAATAAAATATCCACAGCGCATGCACTTCTTTTCAGTCATTTTATTCCTATTACGAAAATTTTTATTTTTTCTAGATACACGGTTTATCTGCGTATCTGATGCATGTGCAGAGCATATAACCTGTGATTGTTGCTTTGAAGTTTCATGTGCTCTACCAATCTGTAGACATTTATCTAAGGTTAGGGTTTTGTCCGCTAAAATTTTTTCCCTTAGAATGTCATCCTTCACCCCAACAACGACTTGATCCCTAATTAATCTGTCCGTCAATTATCCAAAATTGCAATTTTTTGCAAGCTGGCGTAGAACAGCTATGAAAGATTCTATACTTTCTTCAGGTTCCTGCTTTCGAAGGTGGAATTTGTACGATTCATACGCTTCGCGTGTCTCACCAACGAAGAATTCCTCGAATTTTTTAATAACTTCTTTGAGATCGTTTCTGTCGTCTTCCGAATTAAAATGTAGCCCTTGAAAAATATCAAAACACTCTTCGCCAATAAAAGAAAGAAAAACAGAAGTTTGATATTCCGAGTCAATTTCGTTTGATAATCGACTCGCCACAGCATAATTTTAAAAATTACGCTTGAATTTCCTCCAATTGCTCGCAACATTCCCTGACAAAGACATTTTTGCAGGTGGCGGTATATTGGCATTGAAACTTCTTTGAGCCATGGTTTTAATACAATTTCAAAAATGTTGTGGACTGGGGAGAGAAATGGATGGTCAACTTTAATGCCTCTAAAACAAAATTGCTCTCCATTAACCACCACAAGGACCCATCTCTGCATCCCATCAGAATGTCTGAGGACCAACTTCTCGAGAGTTCCTCTCTGCGGCTGCTCGGTCTCACGCTGTCCGCTGATCTGAGATGGAACAAATACATCGAGTCAATTGCATCATCCACCGCTAGAAAAGTTGGTTCCCTGTGCCGAGCCAGGAAATTCTTCTCCCCTGAATCCATCCTCCAGGTCTATAAGTCTACCATTCGACCTTGCATGGAGTATTGCTGCCATTTATGGTCTGGGGCCCCTGCGTGTTGCCTCGGGGTTCTTGATAAGATCCAGAGACGGATATGCAATGTGATTGGCCCTGATCTGTCATCTCGTCTGCAGTCGCTCTCTCACAGACGGAATGTTGCATCACTCTGCCTTTTCTACAAGTACTTCCACGGTAATTGCTCTGAGGAGTTGCTCTCACTTGTCCCTAAGCCTCGTGAATTCAAGCGTCCTACGAGGCTGGCATCCCGTTCCCACCCCTTCACCGTAGAAACTGTTAGGTGTAGACGTCTTTTCTACTCCAATAGCTTCATGTCTCGCACATCTCGCCTATGGAACTCCCTTCCCCGTTACTGTTTCCCTGACAAATACAATCTCCAACGGTTTAAGTGTAGCGTCAATCGTCATCTCCAGTTGCCTTGATCTATCCACTTCCTGACATCTTCCATTCCTATCTGCTCTCGCTCTATATCTCCCGTAACCTCCCCACCTCGATCGGCCCTCCGTCCTTCTCTTTCTCCACAACCCTTCCTTTACCACTCCTATCTGCACTTCCTCCAACCCTTCTGTAACCCCTTGCGTGATAGTGGCCACCGGCCTTGCTCGGGGTGATACGCTTAAAAAAAAAAAAAAAAAAAAAAAAAATCTACTTACAAGTCTGTGAAGAAATCGTTTTTTTTTTTTTTCGAAATTGCGTGTGTGCAATGCGCTGATTTTTCCTTCGAATGTGGATAAAGTGCTTTCTTTTTTTTTTCAGAATATTTTTCTTTAAAAATTTTTTTTTTTTAAATATCCCACTTCTGACACCATGTGTTGTTTTGAAAGGTTAGTAATGATAAAACGGAGAAGAACAAAAAGGGAATAACAAGTGAAGATAGGATATGTTCTTTACTAATTGACTACCATTACAAAAGTGCCCACGTGGCCTAAAAAGGGGGCTTTCGTATTTTCATAGCTAGAAGAGTCTATATTTTTAAGGGTCCAAGGGACGTAATTTAGATTACACTACACACCTCACAACAGAAAGGGCGCCAATCGACTGAACTGTGCTCAGACATTTCAAGGTTTTCAAACATAACCACGTGACTCCATGTTGGATCAAGGAAATAGTCCACAAATAGCAGCATTTTCCAAGCAGGTAGATGGGCGTAGTGTTCTTTCTATCAGAAACGGAGAAGCCACATTCTTCCCTCCGACGATGCTGGCGGACAACAATATTCCTGCAACACCACATGTTTCGGTCGGCACGCAAAGAGCAAGGTGAGTGGTATTGAGGGCATTGAACGGAAAAAGGGCTTTTCCTTCCGAAGTCTTTCGAAGGGATTCGCGGAGGAGAAGGGTTTTTTCGCTCCGTTGGGATGGATACTGCAGATTGCGCTAAACTGTTGTGTAACAACTGTTACGTAGCGGTGGTATGACTGGCAACAACTAGCTTAGACAAGCTAAGACCAGCTTAGACCAGCGGCCCGAGTAGAAACACTCGGGTCACCACGTTAAAAACCGACATTGTGTCATAACCTGACTCAATGCGGGGTTAAGGTAAATCTCAGGCATTGAACGGAAGATTGTAGTACTCCGTGGTGGCGGAAAAAATGGAATGGTGCCGCTTCATTTTATCGAAAACGTTGAATCGTCTCATACAAATCGTTGGTACAGTTTGTACAGTTCGTATTCCTAAAAACGTACTCTGTTTGTTAGGCTGCCGTAGTAGGGATTTGTTGGTTATGGATTTTGAACTATGGCCCTTAGCCTTAAGTGGTCAATTTGTAATTTGTCAGCGCTCAGTACCTTTTAGAGCGTGTAGGTGTGAATTGACATGAACCTTGCTGACACAGTTTGGGGCCGCACTTCGTGAGTTTTATACACTTTTTCGTGTGAACATCGGCTCCAGAATTATATTATTTCTTTCTTCCTAAATGACCCTGAAAAGTCACGTGCTATGTCTTTTACTGTGTCCGCTCAATAATTCAGTCGACATGAAAGATTCATTTTATTTGGGAAGTAATTTCCGGAAAAGTTCGTGTAAACGTCAGCGGTTGACGTTTAATTACGATTAGTGTTTTGTTTCTGAGGGTTTTTTTCCGCAAAAGGTTTTTTTTCCATAAAAATCACAAAAAAAAACGTTTTTTTTATTCGATAAATAGGAAAAAATGTCACCCCTCCATTATCCAGTAAATAGGTAACTTTCTCGGCCAGTAATCGAAACACAAATAAAACCCAACTAAGGTTGTCAAATACCTCCTAAACGATAAGTTTCCTCAAATGTTTAAATGCTATTTTGGGAATATTCAGAAGACTTTTTTAATACCAGAAATTATCCTTTTTTTTTTAAATTGGTTTCTGGGTCCTAATCTGCAATCTTACTAAATGTATTTTTATGCAAGCACCAACCTTCAACAAAAAACATTTTTATTTTGGTAAGATGAATTTCTTCAGTATATTCACGGTTGATTGAATAACTTTTTTCTTGAAATATCAGGAATCATTTTTACGTAACTGAAAAAAAAAATTCACTTACACCCAAACTTTCAAATACTTCTCCATATATTGAAACTGAACCCCCCACCAGCTATTTCCACATTTTTAAAAATAATGACGTATTCACTATAACATTCACTCCTTATTAAAAATGTCATTTAAATTAAATAGTTCCGTGTGTGTGTGTGTGTGTGTGTGTGTGTGTGTGTGTGTGTGTGTGTGTGTGTGTGCGTGTTATCGAAAATGTGCACTCATAGCGACTTATAAAAAAAATGATAATCCATAATTATACTGATACTTCAGTCTTTTTTTTTTGGCAACCCATATTTCAATATATTTTTATCTTAATATTTACCACCACCAATATAAATTTGGAGGTTACTGTATATTTGTTAGTTTCCATTAGTGTATATTTTAAAATTCACTAATGCAAAATAATTGCATTTATGGTGTCACTGCATATTTTGAGAAATCGAAATATATTTTCCTACTTATTATGTCTGTCTAAAAAGATATTTTTATAGAAAAAAAAATCATCGGAAAAGAAAAAAATCAGGTTCTCCTACAAAGGTCTGAATGGTAAAAGCTTGTAAAATTTCTGAATCCGAATATCATTTGAAAAGGCTAAAAATATATCGTGAGAAGAATTCAATATAGGAAGTGAATATGAATCTAAGATTTCATTTAGACTATGTATTAAATGTCCTCTCAGTCAATGAATTACCCCATACATTTTTTAAATTCACCTAATCGTTCTGGTATGCTACCATATCAGCTGATCTTGGAGTCTTCCTTATTCTTAGAAATCCTAAATGTTCCTTAAATTTACATTTACAATGTGACTCACTTGACAAAGAAATAAAGATTCTCAACGTTACAGAAGTAGAGTTTTTTCTTACCAATATCTTTAGGTACCTCCACGGACTTCTAAAAAACGCATTTTTAAATAATTTAGATGTCGTCTTTGAATTTAAATTATGGTTTTATTTGAAAGATAATAGCCTAATAAATGTTTCAAATTATATCTTTCTAATTCACTCTACATGTCGACCGAATGTGAACGTTAAGAAAACAAAACCAAAAATAAATCAAACGTTTTTTCCTTTAATGAAAAGCTTATGAATATTTAAACTTTATGAAATTTTGAATAAGCAATTTCGAATTCCTTACTCTGTCAAACAAAAGCAATATAAAAAAGATTAAAATATAGTTATACTCACATTCATAATTTTTTACAGTTTTATTAACTATTGACGTCAAAAAAATTCATTGCACCAACGAGGTCTTAATTATCTTCATACAAAAGTTTATTAAAAGAAAATTAGAAACAAATTGATAAAGTTATTCATCATTAATTGCCCTTTTTACTTTTTGAAATTAGTAGCTAATGTCAAACAAAACATTTCACACCTTCAGAAATCATGCACACGTAATTATAAAATAGCGTTTTCATATGTGCGCTCTGAGTAAAAAATAAAAATATACTGAAAATTTGGGCATTATCCGATTTTAACGTAAAGTTCATCATTTATTCATGAATTTATTTTTATTGAAAAACTTCAACAGTGAATAACTTCATGAAATACTTTTCAGGTCAGTTACAGTTCCTTAACACATTTTATGATATCAAAGTTATTTCTTTATTTTTACGGTATTTCTAACATTATGACAACAAAACTTTATTAAACAGGCAAATACTATCAACATGAGTAGATTCGTCAAAGCTTTCAACCTTTGACGAATCTACTTTACATTAAAATCGGATAATGCCCAAATTTTCAGTATTTTTTTTTTTTTTTTTTCATAATAAACCTAATGTATTTTTAATTGTTTCAGTATTACGAACTTAGTCTGAATACTCTTTGTGAACATTTTTATACTTTGGGTCAACTCTGAATTTATTTTCTTGAGATTAAGTAGATATGCATGCGCAGTTAATGTTTATACTCCCTTATCATATAACCCGGCGACTTATCGCCGAACCGAGAGGACAGGAGGAGAAGAAACGCAGGCCCATTGGCCATTATGGCCAAGTTACTTGGACGGCTTATGTTTTGAGTTACCTGCCTATTTATTTTTGTTCTACCAACTGGACGCTAGTTAATGTTTACACTCCCTTATCATATAACCCAGCGACTTCTCACCGAACCAAGAGGACAGGAGGAGGAGAAACGTAGGCTCGTTGGCCATTATGGCCAGGGCGCTTGGACGGCTTATGTGTTGAGTTACATGCCTATTTATTTTTGTTCTGCCAACTGGACGCTAGTTAGGCTTTCCTATACCATTTTTACTTCCAGCACTCTTTTCCTTAATAATTTTTGGCTACCACAGCCCCTTAGCTTCCGGCGTTTCTTACTTTATATCCGCCGTTTCCGATCTGTTCATACTTCCGGCTACTACGAACCCTTACTTCGGCATTCCTAGCCTTTATTACATCCGGCTACCACAGATCCTTACTTTCGGCAATCTTGACCTAAACTATTTCCAGCTACCACAGAACCTTACTTCCAGCTACCACGGACCCTTATCTTCCGGTATACTTGGCCTTCATTACTTTCGGCCTTCAAATAACCTATTCCGTACACTTCGGTTAAAATACTACGGAAGGTTCATCATTGGACTTAACCAGCAACTTTTCAATACTTTCTCCGTCCATGTGAACTGAACTTTCGAACCGTGGACTTACATGCCAACTTAACTGACATAGACTCTTCTTTTAACATTTAGTCACAGTTATAATATCTGGATCCTCTAGCCAGTCAGTATTCTTCAATTTACTTAATTCTGTCATTGTTTGCTCATGTTCCTTTAATGCAAACACGTACTTTTGTATGTGATGTAAATAAATTTTGTATTAATTTTGTTTGTCGTTTGTTGTCCTCTTGTCGACCTGTCAGATTCACATCTTTTATTTTTAAAATGTTATTGGGCTTCTTGTGACATCTATCCCTTATTCATGGGACGCACAGGCTATGTTATATCGCGCTCCCTCCGAGGGGTCCTCAACAAATGACGACCAGCATTCATATTTATAATTGTTATTGCAATATTTTGTTAAGGTTATTAAGCTCAGATATTTAACGATGCGATAGGGGAATTTCTACGGATATTTCATTTTCGTAGAACGCGTCATTAACTGAAGAATTAAGATTCATCAGAAAATTCAAATAGGAAAACCGTAAAATTTTCACGGGTCTTCCTAAGATGTTGTAATGCCTGAACAAACTAAATAGAAAGACTAAAAAGGTGTGCGCATGTGCATGCAGAAATATCATTACCTTACATGTGAAATAAGTTTCTAAAGATTGTAAGAAACCTATTTGAGAAAAGTTTTTATCTATTGGTTTGGAAGGTGTGTAGTGAACTACGTTTATATGCTGTGTACTTGTTTGTCTTGTGTTCAATGCAGCATAAGATTCGTTGGGGACCACAGAGGGGAATGGGACATATCTTCTTACCTCTTCTTAGGCATAAAAACTTAAAAATAATTAATTTTTTGCTGCTTCTTATATACTGCTTCTTTGACAACGCCGTCTGGCAGTTGTTCTTTAGCAGAAAATGGGGTAATCTAACAATAACATTAACAAGCAACCATTTCCTTGCTGACCTCCGATGTTAAGACCCGGAAGTTAATTGGGGTCAGCAGGGAAAGCATGGAAGAGGTCCTAAAGGCCTTGCACATCAATCCCATAATATGGCGAGACGGACAAATGCCTTATGGGACCTTCTTCTCCAAAGGGTAAAACAAGCCAAGGAGTTGGCAGGGAGCATCTTAAGCACCAAGACCTTGAGACTCCAGAGGGAATACATGGGCACCCGTCGGACAAAAGTGACCGTCCATGGGGTGCCTGTAGATATTTCGATGACAGGATGGGGGCCTTCTTCTCCAAATTTGGCGAAGTAAATGAAATGAGGGCCCTCAGTATCAAAGCCGGGATTGAGACGGGGGACACGGAGCTCCAGATTACCTTAAACAGAAAGGGTTTTCAGGAGATCCCCAACATCTTGGTTTGCCGCGACAGGAGGATGCTGGTAGTCGTGGAGGGTAGAAAACTCTGGTGTTGGTCGTGTAGGGTGTCGGGCCACATGGCAAAGGAATGCCCCAGTAAGGAAAACACACAAGCTCCAGCACGTCCAGCAACTTCAACAGCCACAACAGCAACAGTAGCAGCTAGACAACCAGAGGAGGGGACCTCAAAAACTGATGGACACTGGAAAGAAGTCACCAAAAGTCGGAAGCCTTCAAACGTTCCGCCCCCCCCCCCGAAAAAGAGATACCCCAGGAAAAGAGGCAGTCGCAGCCTGAAAAGCTGAAGGAGGTGCAGGCACAACAAAAAGAGGGGCAGCAACCTAAAGAGGGACAGCAGAAGCAGCCGCAACAAAAACAGTAGCAACAGCAACAAAAACAGCAGCAGCAGCAACAACAGAAGCAACAGTCACAAACCGAGATGCCTATGGAGGTGGATAGTATACCTCCACCTCGTGCTTTGTCCCTGAAAAGGAGCAGGGAGGAAGAAGAAGACGAACCTCAGCAAAGCCACTCTGGCCGTAGCAGGACGGAGAAGGGCATGGATAGAACCAGGTCACTCTCCGTCCCTGCTTCGCCAAAAGAAGCTATTAGTTCCCCTAAAGCTAGGAGCCTCCCTACTTCCCCTTCCCGTGCTCCGTCCACCACCCCCTCCACTTCCTCCCTAAGTTCAGCAGCTACTCCACCTCACACATCTACCTCCTCCCCTCCCCATCTTTCAAGGGAGAAAAAGAAGAAAAAGATGTTCGCCGGCCCCGAATCTATTTGTAAGGTGGACAGGGTGGAATACAAAAAGGGCCTGTCAAAGCAGAGAAGACAAAATGACAAAGTGGATGGCAAAAACATTGAAAACCCTCGAAATTTCCCGAAGGCTCCAGGTGTAATAACCCGTGTGAGGGATACGGGGGGGGGGCTACTTGAAGGTCTAGGGCCACCTTTTCGAAGCCAAGGAGGCTTTTCCAGAAATCAGGATGATTGAGTTGGAGAATCCCAACTTAAAAAAACTAAGACATTTTTGTGCTGGGAGAGTCCCTGTGTTAATCCATCCCTCTCTATATAGAGCTATTAAACTAATCTACCAGACGGACGTCGGCGGGATTGTCTTAGATGGTCGTATGACGACGGAGTTGGACACAGGAAGCTTAGGACAATCCGTCGGGGTCATCATAGACGCAGATTTCCGCCCTGTATGTGAATAGGTGAATTGTATTTTCTTTTTCTATCTTTTCAGACTTAGAAGATGTCTACCAAAATAGCTACGCTGAATGTGAAGGGCTTGAGGAATCGGGGTAAGGCAGCCCGCCTGCTCCGGGATCTCTTGTCCTTTGGTGTGAATGTCGCCGCGATCGAAGAGACCCACTTTGTTTGCAGTTCCGATGCGTGTGTGCTGGAGAACGACTTTGTCGTCTATTCAGCATATGGGGACCGTTTTGCCAGATGAGTTTCTTTGCTGGTGAAGCGGACTCTTGATGCGAAGGTGGACCTTGTGCATACCGATGCCGAGAGCCGGTTGATCGTGGCCGATATTGCCGTGAAAAATGGTTCGTTTCGGGTTGTTGCGGTTCATGCGCCCAACGACCAGGAGGAGTGGGTTTCGTTTTTTCGGTGGTTGGAGCCGTTCCTAATAGATTCAACGCGCCTTGTCTTAAGGGGAGACTGGAATGCCGTCTTGGACCCCAAGTTAGAACGGGGGCGGGGAGCTAGCGGGTGTAGGGGCGATCGTAGCCTGGTTGATCTGATCAACGATTTTGGTCTCGTTGATAAATACCGGGTCGATTACCCCGGGGGGGGGGGATGTGGACGTGGACTAATAGTTGGCCTCCTGACAACGTGATTAGCTACCTTGACAGGATGTTAGTTAGAGGAGCCGACATAGATTTGTTAGATTGTCCCACGTTCCACTAGGTAGGCTATACGGACCACAAATTCGTTTGTGCCCGTGTGGCGTTCGATCGTAGGCCTAGAATGGCTGGTTACTGGAAGTTCAATCTGTCTTTACTGGACATGCGGGACTTCCAGGAGCAGCTAACTAGCTTAGTGCAGCGGGAGCTAGTGGGGGCAGTTACCGAGAATAAGTGGTAGGATAGACCTAAGTGTAGGATTAGGTCTTTCACCACGGATTTCAGCCCTAGATAGAGCTGAGAAGGTGAAGACACTTAAAGCTAGTCTTTCCCGGGTGGTGGCTGGGGGAATCCCCTAGAGATAGCCTTAGCTAGGGAGGCCGTAGAGCGTTCGAATAGCGAGCGCTACATGGGCCAGGTAATTAGACATAGGTTAAGCAAGATGTCTTCCGAAGCTGTGAACATGGGCGCAGAATTGCGCAAGGAAGAGGTCCGTCGAGGTGGCGATCGTTATATTCGTGAAGTCGAAACCCTGGAGGGACATACTCTTCGGGCCACTGACGACATGTACGAGGCGTTTCGGCGGCATTTCGAGAGCCGGTTTACCAAGGAGCGTGGTCTTCGTGACGACGAGTATCGCAGCTATTTAGCTTACTTTCCTCGGCTTTCGCCAACTGAAGCGGCTGGCTGCGATGGAGAGATCACGGAAGGCGAGGTTTACGCGGCATTGAAGAAGATCGGCAGTGGCAAGTCGCCCGTTCTGGATGGTTTGCCCTATGAATTGTACTTGAGGCTGTCGGACGTGTTTTTCCCGATTTTGACTGTGGTGTTCAACAACTGGTTCCGGCAGGGGACCCTCCCCGACCAGTTCTCCAGGGGTGTGATCACGCTGTTGAAAAAGGGCAAGGGTGTTGGGGGAAAACTAGATGATTATCGGTCCATAACTCTGCTAAACACAGAGGTAAAGATTTTGGCCAAGATCCTGCAAGAGCGTTTGCAGTCAGTTGCCGAGTCTCTGTTGTGTCCGGAGCAGACTTGTTCTGTGAGAGGCTGAACAATTCAGAGCAACCTGCATCTGATCCGTACGATCATAGAGGATGTAAAAGACGACGATGAGGCTGCGCTGATCAAATCGGATCAGTCCAAGGCATTTGATAGGGTTGACCATCGCTACCTTGCTGCTGTCCTGCAGGCTGCCGGATTCGAACCCGACTTCTGCTGCTGGATTAGCCTCCTGTATGCCCCCCCCCCCCAGTGCTGTGGTACAGGTGAACGGGAAGCTGTCGGGCGCTCTTGCGATGTCTAGGTCGGTCTGTCAGGGATGTCCACTGTCGCCCCTACTTTATGCTTTGGCGTTGGAGTCTCTCCTTCACCGGCTGAGGGACAGAGCGTGCAGTCCGGCCCTACGCGGAATCGCCGTTCCTGGAGGGGCTCGAGCCAGGGTTTCTGCGTACGCCGATGACGTATCTGCTTTCATGTTGTCCCGCAGCGACATTGAGGCGGTACTGAAGGCGCTTGACCGGTACGAGAAAGTGACAGGTGCCAAGATTAACCACGGTTGGGCAGACGGCCCTGTCCGCATTCTTGGAATGTGGTTTGGACCCGACCTCCAGCTGGAGAAAAATTGGTCTGAAGTACGAACAAAAGTTGACGCTGCCGGTCAGACTTGGCGTCGACGGAGGTTGTCCGCGAAGGGCAGGGCGGAGGTGTGTGCTACATACATTTTCCCGATTCTCCTTTATCGATTGTCCGTACTTCCTCTCTGTAAAGACCATCGGAAGCCGCTCGAGCGCTCGCTATCCTACATTTTATGGATGGGACGCGGGAATCGGGTCGACAGACGAGTCTATGCACAACGCCCCTGTCATGGGAGGCTGGGAATGCCACACTTGATGAGCCACAAACCCGCCTCAAGGTTGGCTTTCCTACGCCGCGCATTGACGGGAGATTCGATTATGGCGGGGATTGTTAGGAACGCGTAAACCCCGGTATCAATCGGATTTCCTTCGCGAGTGTCGGTCGGCCTTGTTGGCTGTTCCTCGAACCAGTGATCACCATCGAATGGTGATTTGGTCGATGCGACAGGAGGAAGTCTTGCGAGGCATCCGTCTTTCTCATCAGGATCTGATCCGATTCTTTGAGCATCAGCTCAAGATGATGATTAGAACTGATAGAAAACGCCTGTATTCGACAGTCTTCAGCGAAAGGTGGGTGATTGAGTTTGTTTAATTTGAACGGTGCTAGCCTTGATTTTCTTCTTTATGTCAACCTATGTCATATCGGGGTGGTTTCCTGTGGAGCCCTCTCCTTGGTTAGGTTAGACAAGCTTTTGTGTACCTAGTTAATGTGAGTAAATGTTGTTCCTGGCCTGTTCCCGGCTACATCTTTGGTTATGATCCAAGTTGAGATTCCCAACCTCCCCAGTTTGTTTTTCGTCCTTTTTATCTGGACCGGGTCAGCTTTATATTTTCCCATGGTCGTATGATTTTTATCCTTTTCCCACTCCTTTAGTGAGAGTCTCTTGATTTTGTCCCATGGGCAGAATACAGCAGCCTCTCTGTTTTGAGGGTTGGACGGGTCCTACTAACATTAGTTATGTTTAGTTTGATTTATGTTAATATTTTTAGTTTATTATTGGGTTCATCTCCCTCCCCTCTCATTTTTCATCATAGATTTTTATGTATGATTTATTATCATTAAATTTTTATGGCATGGGGCGTGTTTTGTAGGTCCCCCTTGAGAGGATGCGGTATTATGGTGTATGGAGGATTGCTTGGCGGTGGATGAATTTTTGTGGTGAATGGGCAAATTGTAATGAGTGAATGGGTCGTGAATCGGATTAGCTAGGTATGGGATAGTTAGTTAAGACCAGCCTCAACCCCTCCCCTTTTTCGGCCTTATGCCAGAATTGTATTCTGTACAATAAATATTGTCAGAAATTCACTCTGGAGAGATGCCAAATTAATCCACGCTAGTCAAAGCTTTGACCAACTACACTTTTCCCGCGCAAACTTCTCTGACTCAACAAACAGCATTTTGCTCTCCCAGGAACAATTGCTTACAATACTAAAAAAAGTGAAATAACACTCTACTAAATAAGTATTCGTAAACATTCAATCAACACCAAAACAACTAAAGGTACACAACTCTTACCAACTTTGGACATTAATTTAAACAAACATATGCATACACATTATTGACTGAACTCTCACAAAAGACATTTTTGTACATGACCAAACACTGTTTAATTTCACACACAAACCTTAGTAACAGTTTCACACACACTGAAACTTGGCATAAATACACTACATAATTCAATTCAACCATTCACACCTGTCCAACAATATCTGACTTAATTGTACATGTTAATTTTATATAAATCAATGTTATTGTTAAACTTTTAATTAAGTTGTTTTCACTTTGATTTCTCTTGAATGATTTGCTTTCAATATTCCTGTTTCTTAATTTGTTGTGGATGAATGTCTAAGAACACCAACATCACTAACCCTTCTGATAACCTAACCTTCTGATATCTTAAAATACATTCGCCAGTCTGCAACAACATCATCAGAAAATAAGAGCAGGTAATTAGTAAATTTAAAATTTGACTTTATAGTCTTACTTCAAAAATTACCAGTAAGGTATCTAAAATAAAATACAATAAAATATTAGATTATTTAGAATATTTTCCTAAATTTTAAGATTATTGAGTAGTTAAAAAATGATAAAAATTATTGGCACACCCCTCATTCTGTCAACGGTTGCCTCAAATCTTTTGTCTCTTTTCTTCATCGCCATTGCTACCCTTTGAGCAACGACCCAACGCTTTCAACATTAAGACACGTGACCATTTTGAATGGACACCCATTCAAAGTGATTTGATGATTGTCATTTGCCACCAGTCAACTTGTCACTTGTATCCCCGCCACTAAGTATCCACGTGTGAACAGACGATCTGCGGTCATATATCTCTCTCTCTCTCTTTTCACCATATGGCTCAAACACCCAGACTTCGGTAATAGACCTTTTATAGTCAACTTCTTTGCCTGAAGCTACCTTCACCATCCTTGACTCGATCCCAGCCCGACTTTCCTACATAATACGAGATTCTCTTCCAAAAAAGAAAAGCAACAAGCAAATGTCACGAACTCTTCCAGAATCTCCACTTGTCAACTACAGCAAAAGTCCAAGTTCTATGTACTTACATCCATCTCCGTCAAAGGATCGTCGCACATAAGAGTATTCATTTTTTTATCAACATTTAACTGTTCTCTTATCGTTAACTCATCGACAGCGTGCAACCTAGCATCTTTTAAACAACCATTGCCACAGTATCAAGCAAACTTTACCTCTCATCCAAAGCAATAAGTAAGTTAAGAATCCACAAGCCTACACATGTGGTACTTGTATTTTCTGGATTTTTCAATTGGTTTATTCTATATTGATGAACATTTCTTTTGCAACTTATAAACTCTGTGATTCTAACTCAAGTCAAAGTTTCATAACCTACTATGTTAATCTGTTTCTAAGTCTCCAATGATTCTTCTTCTATTCTCTGCTCCTAAACTAGCAAATGCAATTCGATATGTCCTACAAAAAATATTCATAGACAAGTTGCCTCCCTTGTACCGTTTATTAAAAAAGAAAAAAAGGAGATTCTTACAATTAATCTTTCCCACGTCTCCAGCTGCTTTCCTCTTCAGGAACATTTGGTGCCAACCATTACAATTAGGCGAGCAATAACATTCAACCTCAACATCAACCGCACACTTCACAGATTCATCAGACCTTACAGAAACTAGGAATTATACACTGCATTCTTTCCTTCTTCATCCTTTCAGTTTGTTATTAAATAAACTTATATTTGTTATGCCTTTCATACACCATTCGTGTTTGTCCATTCTCTACCGTTGCTAACCTTGTCAAATACCGTTGATATCCTATCAACAACGCTTGTACGTGAGAGTCTGGTGGTCTGACTCAAGAAGGCCATACAAAAGGTAACCACACTAGGCAACCAGGCTTCCACTACAAACTAAAAGGCATTCATGTTGTATTCAATAAGTAATTTTTATTTTACAGTTATGTGCTTTTTAATTAAGAAATGTCAAAGAGCCATAGACTATCATTAAATCTACTGATTCAATACCTTCTAAAAACACCCCCTTCCATGAAAATAATAATTCTGAACTATTTTAAACTAAAAATATTTGTTTTAATTCAGAATTAAAGTTTAATCAGCTAATCTTCCTTTAATAAAGTTTCAGAAAAGTACATTTTATTTTTGAAAGAGAATTATATTATGTTTGCAGATTTGACAATATAGCCAATTATAGAGATTTAATAAAATAATAATTCCAGTCTATTTAAATTCTGAAATACAGCAAAGTATTTTGTTTGGTTATTGTAAATATTAAATTTATTAGCTTGGAATTAGAATTAAAATAAAAACTTCAAGAAAGAGTTTTCATTTTTAATGCATTTAAACCTTTAAAGGTATCGCTTTTTTGGAGCTCATGAGGGAGTAAAAGGATTAAGTTTTTATCTTGTTTTTGATAAACCCTAAGTTTTGTCTTACAAAAAAATATTCTCATAACAAAAAATTGGACTGTTTTGAAACCAATGTTTATCAGTAAAACATCAATTATGTTGTATTTGATGATGATAGGTTATTTAAAATTTAAAAAAAAATCCCCCAAAATATAAATCTACCCAAATCATCAGATTGTGACTTGATAAAAAGTATTTCATTACCAAACTGAGCAATAAATTTCTCCACATTTTGCTTAAGAAATTACAAAAAGTACCTTTTTGTTAACAGTAGGATGTTTTTTCTGTCAGCATGAATCAAAGGTCAAAGTGTGGTTGCATGCTGGCTGATTTATTGTTTTAAGCAATCGCACTTGACAGCTGTTAACAATATTTCTGACTACCATAAAATATGACAGTTAAAGGATTCTAATACAGTGATCAATGTGTCACTGGGTTTATTTTTCAAAACAGCTCAATCTTATTACATTTTTATACCATATTTTCAACATTACCAGCTGGTTCTGTTTCAGTTGTCTCTTATTAGAATTTTTTTTCATTGTTGGTTGCATCAGAAAAAAGTGAATTTTAGCATATTGACTTCATTTATCCTTTCTTGGTTATCATTTTTTTTATTTATATTCAACTGAACATTAACAATGATATTTATAGTTGTTTATTTTACTGGGATACAGATATGGTTTATTACAAATTGCTTAACAGACAACTGCATCTACCCAGTTTCACTGCTTGGAGTACCTATTTAGAGTGTTACACAAAATAGGTTTTATAATTCTTTTATAGTATATATGATATCAACAGCTGAAGGAATTTTTAAACTTTTGCTTATTGAAAAGTTCCAAATCTTCATGAAGTAACTTTTGTTGTTGCTGTTTTAGACTTCTGTTGTTTTATTATGGCTTCCTCCTTCATTTCTGCTAATCTGAATTCTTCCCTGAAAGAAATGAAAATAAATAAATTTTACTAAACCAAAACAATTTATGATTATTATTTATTTTCATGGTTAGAGGAAAGGTAACTTGCCAAAAACATTTTGTGATAATTTATATTTCATTAAAATTGTAAGAAAAACTTTGAGACAAATTATACAGGAAAAGTAACTATAATAATAAAATAAGTAGGACTGTTAATCTGCTGGTTTCTAAGGAAGGAGGGTCTAAAAAGAATAATACCACTAAGGGAAAATTGACAATAAAATAAGGAAAGAACCATTAATAAAGATTAATATAACGGTAAAGCTGATGGTTATGGCATTCATTAATGATAAGTTTCCAGAGTCTGCAGATTGAAATTTTGATTAGAGTTTTGTAAATTAACAGCAATTATTAGGTTGATACCAAAATTTCCAGAATTTTCTTGACAAAATATTTTATTTGTATAAATTCATAGCATCATTATCCAGTTATCATAGTATTTTTATTGAATTTCTAAGATATTACACAGCTTTTCAGGGGAATTGTATATTTCATTATAAAAACTGATTCAATAAAGTCTATGATATTTTATTATTTTTAAACTATTAGAACCACTAACTAGGTACAGTGTGTTGTATGAAACAAAACAAGTGATAGTCTGAAGTTAACAGGTTCAGAAAATATACAGCATTTGGAAGAAATTCCCATTCAGTTCCATGATCATTTGCCACCTGAGGACAGGCATTGTCCTTCAGCAAAATCAACATACAACTTCCTTGCTCAGAAAAAGACTTTTCTTATTGAATGTGTTGCTGGTTATAGCTGGACTTGATACCCAAATGATTAACTCCAACAAAGAAACACAAAAAAAATGTGTGAATTAAATATGGCCACATTTTTTTATATAAATAAAGCATTTCAGGTCCTCTTTATGTATGCACATATGATATCCTTTAACTGTCGTGTCTCCAACTGGGTTTAGACAAACTCAAATGAGTAGATGAGTAGCTTTGGTGGCAGAGCACAAGCTACTGCTGCTGATGTTTCTTGTCCCCACCACATCAATTAAGCAAACTAATTACTCACTATAGCCTCATGTAGTAACAACTTGTCCAGAATCTAGCAATTCATAAAGAATTTTATTTGAATCCCACCAAATACAGATAACACATTTTTCCCTAGTAGATTGCATTTAAATTTAAATATTCAAACTTCTGGATTTAGACATAGTTTTTCCAGTTTGCAATCTTGTAATAAATTAATTGCCAGTTAAAATCTTATCCCAAAATGACTTTACTGTATCAAAAAAGATTAATGCTTAAATCTTGACCATTGTTCTTTTTTAATAAATCTGTGTGATATCCATTTTCCAAGCTTCTGAATTTTTCCCAATTCTTGTAAATTATGTATTACAGTCAATTTACCTCTAATTTTTCTACAAGTTGTTTGTATTGAATCTTGTTTCAAAAGTTCCAATTTATCAGTTTTCAAGTTCTGAGATATTCCTGAGCATTCTTTGTCCTTCATGTAAAAAAAATCTTCCTTATAAAATTTTGCACCTCATTGCCAACACATGCTTGCACCTACTACGTTAATACCATAAGCTTCAGAGATCCATTGACCTACTTTCAATTCATTTTTTCCCAAAATAAAACATGGGTAAAGTGTCAAATGCACATTTCAGTAAAATTACCATTTTTTGGCAAACAATTTTTAAATAGTACAAAAGCACTAAATAAATTTTTAAGATTTCTCTAACATTGTACAAAAGATGTTACTAGGAACATTTGCATGAACCTAATATTAAAATCACTGGTACGATATATGATATTCTTATTTTGATACTTTTTAATGATCAGCATTTGATGCAACAATTTATATTGAATCAGTTAAGTTTTAAAAATTCTTGTTTGCTCAATAGAAAAACTGACATTTATATCCTATAAAATAGTATACTTTATATATTTTTAAAATATACTAGAACATCCACAAACCCATTGGGTTCCTCTAAAAGCAGTTCATGATAGAAAATGATTACAAGTTATTGCAATAATTATTATTACTCACATTATACAATATTACTTAGATCAAACACAAATTAGTAATTGAAAAGGTTTTCAGAATTTGTGTAAAAATGCAGTCCCTGATACACAAAATGACAGAAAAACAAAACTTCCAACATATTAAAATTATTAATGATATAAATTGAAATAAATTTAATAGTTTTAAGGATTCATATATCAATTCCATAACATTTAATCTGTCAAAAGGGAAGACATTCTCCTTAAATGTAGTTAATTACTATGAACTGATTACATATAATTTTCAAAGGTGAAGGTCATAAAAATAAAACAAAAACAGAAATCATATATTTAGGGGGGATTCATATTTATTGAAATAACAAAGTATGGATGTCTCCTTTCTGTGCACTTAGTTTCATTTTTTCTAATAATTTTTTTCAAAATAATATTTTTTATTATACATACTTGTTTCTTTCTCATATTTTTTCAAAATATATAATGGCAGCAAACCAGTATGCATCTATTTACTGTCAAATCATGTGACACAGTTTTCCAGGTATACAGATTACATTTTACAATGATACACCTCTATAGCCTCTTCATCTAGCAAGTACAGGGTGCAATGGGTTAAATTTCACACCTGCACTTTGTTTTTTATTTTGTTGACTGCACAGTATGGTAGAGTCAATTGGGCACCATCTGTGAGAAAAAGAGCACCATGATGCAATTCACTCCACCAGAAATTTAGAAAAGGCATGTTGTACTGTTTTGGCATTCATGCCAGAAGCATCAATACAAACATTTCATAATTTTGGGGTGCCAATCTGAGGAGAGTGCAGAGGATTAGGAAAGAGTTGATGGAGTCTAATGGTGATTATTTATTTATTTATTTTTTTAAGCATTCAACCCCAAGCAAGGTGGGAAGCCACTAGCATGCAAGGGGTTACAGAGAGTTGGAACGAGAGCAAAGAGGAGTGATAGAGGAAAGGATGAAGAGAAGTTTAGGCGATAGATCAGGAGACATCAATGGCATTACATTTGAATACTTGGAGATTATAGCTATCAGGAAAACAAGAACTGGGGAGGGAGTTCCACAGACGAGAAGTGCGAGACATGAAGCTATTGGAGTAGAAGAGACGGCTACATTTAACAGTTTTGACAGTGAGAGGGTGAGAGCAAGATGCCAGCCTTGTTGAATGCTTAAATTCATGAAGTCTAGGAACCAGTGAAAACAACTCATCGGAGCAGTTACCATGAAAGTATTTGTAAGAAAGACAGAGGGAGGCAACGGCACATCTGTGAGAGAGCAGCTGCAGACAAGATGCCAGATCAGGGCCAATTACATTGCTTATCCGTCTTTGGATTTTATCAAGGACCTTGAGACAAATAAAAGGGGCTCTAGACTATATACAGCAGCAATACTTCATGCATGGGTGAATGGTGGATTTGTAAATTTGAAGGATTGACTCTGCCGAGAAAAATTTCCTGGCGCGGCACAGGGAACTGACTTTCCTAGCAGTGGGCGAAGCTATTGACTCAATGTATTCGTTCCATCTCAGGTCAGCAGACAATGTGAGACCAAGCAGTTACAAAGAACTGCTCTCGTGGAGTTGAGCATCAGACATTCTAATGGGGGGCAGGGATGGTTCTCTCTGGTGAGTAATAGAGAGCAGTTTTGTTTTTGAAGCATTAAAGTTAACCAGTCAATTCCTGCCCCAGTCCACAACCAATTGGAGGTCCTTTTCTAGATAAATGGTCAGATTAGTTTTGTCAGCGACACTAGATTTGTTTTTGAGGCAGGAGTAAATAGTAGTGTTGTCCGCATAGATGCCTATTTGGGAACCTATGACATCGGGAAGATCGTTAATGAAGATAAAGAATGGAGTAGGGCCTAGTTTAGAGCCTTGGGGAACACTTGTGTTAGTGGGATAGGAGCTGGAGGGGAATCCGTTGAGAATGACCTTCAATGTACGGTTTGACAGGAATGATTGTATTAAGTCGAACAATCGACCTAAACAAGAAACAAAGTGTGAGCCTCTACTCTTGTCCAAGAGAAGGGGGAAGAGTATTGACCAGATGGCAGGAAAGCCTACCTACTCCTATTACACACACACACACATACAAAAAAAAAATAGGCCACATCTGACAAGACTGAGTTGACAGCTGTAGACATACTTACCAAGGGATGAGAATGGGATTTTATTTTTATGCCCTCCATTACATTAAGTTTTGACTTAGTATAAGTCCCATTGTCCCATCCTAAAAACAAATTTGGTTATCCAGTATTACGGATGCGGCATATAATTCTACTTACAAATGGCAGCTAGCGTTCACTATTGCTGTCTTCCATTCTCATGGTCAGTGAGTGGATTGTCGAGGCTGAATTTATATCACCAAGCCTTTCAGTTTCAAAGAATGCAGAGCTGGGAGGGGGTCCCCTCTGCTAACAATGGGCTTGGGGTCTTTGCTTTCAAAAACATAGACAACGGGAATACAGATACAGCAAAACATTTCCACGCTTATATGTATTTTATCAAGCAAGAATTAACGTCCCACTACTACATAAGAATTGGAGTGATCACTAATGATGGTGACATTATGTTTCTATTCATCTTCCCTACAACATGGAGGCCTACATCAAGTGTCTTGAGGTGGTAATGCTGCCCTGGGTCAAGAGGGTGGCTGCTGGAAGACCATATATCTGGCAAGAGGGCTGCACCATGCTACACAAGCAGAAGAAGCCAGTCATGGTTATCAGGAAGTTTCTGCAACCACATCATCCCTTACATCTGGCCCCACCTAACTGCCCAGACTGCAACCCCGTTGATTATAATATGTGGAGCACAGTTGAGTGAGAGACCAACAAATCTCATTATAACACCAAAGATGAACTGAAGGCAAGGATTATAGCAGCATTCACCAACTTAAACAAGGAGACCATCTAGAAGAGATGCAGGAGAATCCAACGTTGGCTGGAGGCCATGGTTGAACTAAATGGCGATTTTATTGAATAAATTTGCTCTTTAGTATTTCAAGATATTTTTATGTAATTTTGGTAAATACATCTGTCAAAATGAGATGTCAATGTTATTTTCATTTTTGCATAATTTAGATAACAATTTATTCATCACACCTTGTAGTTTCCAAATATCTGAGATATTTGTTTATAACAAAAGTTCTAATGTAGTGTAGTGAATTGTATAAATATATGTTGTAGTATGCATATTTAAATTTATTTAATAATGTTGTTATAGTGTATTATGAATATTTATTATTTTTCACCCACATAATAGTTGGAATATAATCTGTAAGTGTTTTTTCATATATGTGGATTGATATAAGAATGTCTATCAAAAACAAATAAAGAATTTCCTATTAAAAATGCAGTAAAAACAGCCGGTGCTCAAAAACTCCTTGTCTAATTTCAATGAAATCTGGTACTGCACTCAGCAGGGGTTCAAGGTGCAATATGCTCCTAAAGTGATTGGCGTATTATGCATCGTTTTAGCTGTATCTCTGGAACAAACATGCATGATTTAAATTTTAATATTATAGATAAGTCAAATTTTTTCCAGCCTGAAAATGAATGAAAAGCACCAAAAACCTGTTCATATTTCTGAGGTGAGGTATTATGTACACTATTTACATTATTCGGACTATTGTCTTCATTATTGTTGCCATATTTATCACAATGTTGTACGCTCCGGCCTTTTTCAGGTGGTTGGAATGTCGAACTGAACCCTTTATTTTGCTCGCTGGGGTAGACTGTTCTAGTTCCATGTGCCATGTCTAATGGATGTCAGTTATCAGTTATCTCCTGTTAATTCCCCTTTCCAAATTCTCCACCACCTTAACCAGGTATTGAACTCACACTCTTTGGGTCCTGTCACTGGATCTAACTAATGCCTTTATCCACTGTGCCCTGTGCCCTTGAGGACATCTGTGCATGAATTTCTGGTTATTATAAACCTAATGTCTTCAGCTACAATTTTTACCAGTGCTCATATTGCAATTTTATCTGTTATCCATAAATTTTTTTTACCAGAGCTCATATTGCAATTTTCATTGTTATTATTGTTTTTCTCTGGCACTCCTTATAACTGGTTCCCATATTGTATTCATTTCTATGCTTGGTCGGCTCAGGAGATTTTTGTGGCCTAGCATATGTGCTGATTCCTTAAGTTTATGAATTTTCCAATGATGTTCTTTGTCTATGATCTCAACCTGATCCCACAGAGAGTGGTAACCTCCTTTTTCTCTTCATATGTGATCAGCCGCACCTGATTTTTCCACTTCCCCTCATGTTACAGCTTTCTGGTGTTCTTGGAGCCTTATCTGAAGTGGGTGGCTTGCTTCCCCTTTATACTTCTTTCTGCAGCTGCACAGGATGACGTACACACAGTCTTTAGTCATGTTCTCCTCTATGGGGGGGTCTTACTGGGGAGAGATATCTGTGAAGTGTTGTCCAGCTTTTGGAGATTGTACTGATGTTATATAGACCACAGATCCTTTGTATTTTCTCTGATAACCTCTTCACATAAGGCAGGCAGACTGTTTTCTGAGTGTTTTTGTCCTCCTCTTGTACCCACCTATCCCAGTTTATTGGGGCTGCTGCCATGTACCGAGGGTAGTTGTTAGATTGTAGGGTACTACTTATACTGATGAATTCTTTATCTAATGTCTCTGGGTCGCCACTTATGACTTTTGCTCAGTGTTGTAAGCAGTGGACGATCCCTTTCTTTATGCTGTATAGATGGTGGGAGTTGAAATTGAAGAAGGCTGGAGCATATAACAGCTGAAACAATGTGATAAATATGGCAACAAAGATGAGGACAATAGTCCGAATAATGTAAATAGTGTAGCACCAAAAACAATTTCATGCAAATATATCCTGATTTAAAGTATGAAAATAAATTATTTTATGATATCAATAAATGTTTTACATCTTCAAATTAAAAAAAAAAATATTCCATAAAATGTAGATGCAAAATGAATAATTAATACTAAAGACAGTAAAAGTTTTATTGTTCCACTGAGCTTCATAGTTAGCGTATTGTGCAAAATTGGAGTAATAGCTTAAAACACAAGTAGTCTTTTTCAAAATTTAAGTATTATACATACTTGTTTCTTCCTCACATTTCAAAATATGTAATAGCAACAAACCAGCCTGCAACTATTTATTTATCAAGTCATGTGATACATCGTCTCTTCACCTTTCAAATATTTGTTCATAAAATATTTCTAATGTAGTGTAGTGAATTGTATAAATTATATATTTATAATATATGTTATGTTATGCATATTTAAATTTATTTAATAATGTTGTTATTAATGTATTATGAATGTTTCTTATTTTTCATACACATAATAGTTGGAATATAATATGCAAGTGTCTTTTATATATGCAGATTGATATAAGAATGTGTAAAAACAAATAGCAAATTTTCTATTAAGTAAAATACGGAAAAACAACCCTAGCTCAAGAATCTAATTTTAATGAAATTTGGCACATTACACAGCAGGGATACAAGGTACAATATACTCCTGAATTGGTTGGGGTATTATGTATCATTTAAGTTGTATCTTGGGAACACACACATACACAAGATTAGGGTTTTAGCATTATATAGATATAATTTATATCAAAGACTTTAGAAAACCTTCATCTAAAAGAACTTGTTTTTGTTTAGATGAACATTTGATAATCTATTCCTGTAAATTTATTGGTATGACTGTCAGCTTCAAACTATTTATAATATCATCTGTAACCTTAGATGTTTATTAAAAATGTTATGGGTTTCATTGCACTCTTGAATACCTCACTTTGAAGAATTATTAACCTCATACTTTGTCTTTCCATTAATGTCAATTCAATTGTGTTGATTAACTTTGGATAGTTTGTGCAAAATTTTGAACCTGATGTTCAACAACTTATTTGAAAATTGTAAAAATACTTTAAAATCTGAGCAGTTGAATTTAATATAACTTGTTTAAATGAATTATTGCTGCTTAAACGTACACAATTAATATTGACATAAATACAAATATAGAATTTTTCCCCTCCAAAGATATTTTAATTGCAACCATCTGTCTGATTTTACTAATTATTAAAAAAATCAGGGTGGTCTTATCAGTAATGAATATATTTATGAATATCATGCTTGAAATTTCAGTACATGAAAGAAAATAATATCAGGCCTGCTCAGTGCTTTGTTTTTACTCAGTTGAGTGTAACATGGAACCATTGCAGGTATTTAGGCTTGTATATAAACCACATTACAAGAAGTAACTTATTCCCCCTCTCTCTTCCAAGGTTCTATAGTAAATTGGCAATACAAAAGGCAATGACAAAATTTCTCAAAAAATGGAAATTGTTGTTTGCTATCGAGTTTGATACTGTTTCATTTTCTCATATTTTATTCAGTAATCCATTTTAGAGTTTACTTTTATCCAGTAGATCTTCATCATTTTAGAAATACTTGACAGAATTAAAGGAGAGAAAACTATTAGACTTCAAATAAAATTAAACATTTTCTTTTTAATATAAATATATACTTATAATAAATGTTACCAACCCAGAATTGAAGATAGAACTTTTGCTTAAATACAGCTATAAGTAATCTCTTTGTTTTTTTTCTATCATACCACTTTATTTGACAATTATTTTTTCAAATGTTACATTATTTGCTGTATGAATCACTGGTAATTTCCGTTAGTCTTTTGCTATAACAAATTCATCATGATAAATCGGTTATTTTTAAATAACAGGATGATACTATTCTTAACATATACATTTGTGTATCTTTGTTACAGAATAGGAGTGACAAAGCAGAGGTTAATTGGTGAACAAATAAGTCATAGGTTGGTATTTTTCATAGGAACACTGTTTCTCATTTATCAAAAATATTTAAATAATGCAATATTCAGCTACGTTTTGATCACGATTGTCCAATGCTGACAACTGTATACATACATAATATATGTGGATAGAGATTAGAAGAGAGAGAAAATTACATTTCATCATTTACATTATGTTCAGAATATTGTCCTCATATTTGGTGCTATTATCACAACTGTAGTCAGTTTCATCATGCTTGGAATAAAATTCCCTAATCTAGTGGTGAACAAACTTTTCAGATGAGGGCTGTATCAGTTGGCCATGAAAAGTCAAAGGGCTGCACCTTTTAAAATCGGACAGTGTGCTCTAAGATAATACAACATATAGACAACATAGTTAATAAAAACAACCAAATTCATAATCCAGCACAAGCAATTTAATGGCAAAAATGTTTCTTGTCACAATTCTGCGTTACAATTATTTTAAAGTCTGGCACAAGGTTTTCATCACTGCATTTAATTTTGTGTCTGATACCATGGACCTGTTCTTGAAGCTATTTATCTCCATGCAGGAAAACTCTGTTCACAGATGTAAGTGGAACCAAAAATAATCTGGCAGCAAAATTTCTTAAACATGGAAAGCATTGAACAGAGAGTGACTACTAAAACTACTAATAGTAGGGAGTGAAACATTTCCTTCAATGAATGATCAGATTGAATGTCTATCAATTCAAGCTGTAATTCATCAGATGCTGCATCAACATCAGCAGAGAAAAAGTTAATAAGTTGAATCTAAGCTCAATCTGTCTGAAATCCTCAAACCTTCAGTCAAACTTCACAACTGATCCTTAATTTTTGAGCAGACATTTGCAAACACTTTCTCCTTTGCCAACAATGAAAAATGGGTGAACTTGCCCTCACTTGCTTGCCTTGAAAACAAAGATAATTTTACTTGAAAAGATTTGACATACTTATACATTTCATGAGGCAAAAGTTCCTTTCCATTAAATTTCACATTCAGCTCATTCAACTTTTCAAAAACATCAGCTACTAACACAAGTTCATATTTCCATTCATCACAGTCTATTTTTGTAACAAATTCACAAGTAACCCTTTCATATTGAGAAAGAGCAGAATTTCTTTTCATAAGTCCCACACTCACTCCAGCACTTTGCCAAGACTGAGTCATTGTACATTGCTGTGGTAGAAAACATCGCCATGCTCAGCCTCCATATCCTCCATTAGGGATTTGAATTGTCTGTGATCGAATGCTCTTGCTTTGATGGTGTTTACTACATTCAACACTAAATCAGATTTTCTTGATGCAAAAGGAAAGACAAGAAGGCTTGGTTAAGATTGTCTTTTCTAATCTTGTCTTCCAGGAGTTAAACCATGCCCACATTTTCTCCATGTTATTATGCATGTCAATCTATCCCATGACCACACATTCATACTGACTAGTTGTTGTATTATTCATCACTTCTTGTGACAGCAATTCTTTGGTACTATGGAAATTTTCATCCACACAACATATGAAAATTAGTAACTGTGCAGTATCTTGGATGTTGGTACTCTCATTTAGTGCTAACAAATAACATAGTAAATATTTATTGGCATCTCTCAGCTATTGAGTCAACTCCTCACTGATTATTTCTATGCATCACATGACAGTCCTCCTCAATAATAAAATGTTTTTGAATTTATCTTTCATTTCTGGGCATACAACACTTGCACAATCCATCATGCATTGTTTTATTAACTCGCCATCTGAAAATGGTTTGCTACATCTTGAAATTCAATATGCTACCATAAAACTTGTTTCCAACACAGTATTGTGAATTGATGATGGCTTCTTAAATGGTTTGTTCCTTGTTCAATTTTGCAACATATTCCACAGCCTTTTTCTTCCATTCTTCATTAGTCATGTTAAGACCAAAATCCCTGTGTTTTGTTTGGTAGTGCTACTTCAAATTGTACTCCTTTAACACACCAATTGTCTCCTGGCACAGTAGACACACCACTTTATTATTATGTATATGGCAGTGATTTACTAAACATAGGAGCTATTGCATCATTTTTCATGAAAACATATTTTAGGAAAGGACTTGTAACTATTGTTTTCAAGTATAATTGTTATTTTTTTGTGCATAAAAAAAATTTAAACCAGCAAGAGAAAATAAATGCTATGAAAAATATAAGTTGAAAATAAAAAAAAAGCAAAAAAAATTTGTTTAGAAAAGATGTGAGAAAGAGTAAAGAAGGGTTTAGATGAAATTTGACACTTGTCGGACAGACAACTTCCCAGCTGTTAAGTTCAGCTTTTTTAAAATAATTCTCTTTGTGTGGCACTTTTATATTAAATAACAAGTTCCAAAAGTAGAGCATCTAAGAATTGGCAGTAGTTTACTATTACTTGACAGTTTAATGAATTTAAAGAGTATGTTTAAGAACTTTTCTATATTTTTTATTACTTCATTAAAATTTTATTTTGGACTAACTCCTCTTCATCTGATCACCAAAGGGAATCCATGTTAAAAACATTGACATTTTTATTGTGCAATAACAAGTTTGACATTTTTATAACAAGAATGTGGAATTATCAGTTATTTATCATTTAATCATAAAATTTGAAACCTGAATTGGCTTGGGAAAATATCTCTAAGAATTCTTTTACTGATTAATATTTAGATCTACTTTTCACAGGGATTACAAAAATGATTCAACAAGTAGGAAAGAACATTAATTTCTTTTAAAAAAGAAGGAACTGAATTTAATGCATAACATTATTTTTATATATTTAGGATGTGTAAAATATATATTTTAAGGCATATATTAAATCACTAATTTTCAACATGGGTGGTATTGTTTTCCTGGGGTGCTGTGAACTCTTAATGGGACAATAAGATGATTTAATCCTTTTAAATCTGACAGGGGACAAATCATAACATTTTATATATGCATTTATTTTTTGTCTATATCCTTACATTTTTAAATGTATTTTAAACACTTGTGTACAACTACAATATTTATATGAAGTGAAAACTTGCCAACTGGTAAGTGCTGATTGGCTGCTCCCACCACAGCTTACCCCCAGTGATTGGCACTTATAGTACAAGACGAACACATGACATTAACTCTGTTTCATTTATCAGTGTAATTTAAACTTAGGCATGCTAGCCCATGTAAATATTTGAAATGGAGACTGAAGAAGAAAAGGTTAACAACCACTGTATTAAATGAATATTACTGAATTCCTGCCATACAATAGTGGTTAGTGTACTTGTCTTGTACACCATTGGTAAGGTATTATTCATTGCTCTACCAAAGTTGTATTGTATGGTATAAACAATATATGGTGTATTTTATTTTTTCATATTCAGATTCCAGTTTGCAGTAGTGTGAAATTGTTCTATAATTTTGATTTAGTATCAAAATATTAATAATCTACATAGACATTACTACACATATTAGCCAGTCTAGGGGAAACTCACTATGGAGTAGTTGCTCTATAGTTTGGAATCAATTCCTAACAAAAGAAAAGGCAAATGCAAAGTACTCTATCTTTCTTAAGGAGAGGAGTAGATAGGCTCACTTATCGTCTGATTTATGTGCCTCCCTGATCTTTCGAACAGGAGTAGAGGTTTATCCCTTGTTTCCAGTTTCCTTCTAGTTTTCTTATTCTCTTTCACTCCCAGTAGCTCCTTGCTTCTTAGTGACATGATTGCCTTAATTAATTGATTAAAAAAAAAAAAGAAATCTGTAGAAAGAGATTATGGCCAAGATCCTGAGGGGACATAACATTTAAAAATGTGACAGTTTTATAAAAACAAGAATTTCTTATTACAATATGTTAATATTTGTCTAAAGCAATTAGAGAAATTTGTTTGCATTTAATTTTTACATCCTCATAATAATATCAGTGTAATGCATGATTATTCAGCCAATCATTTTTTGAATATTTCTAAGGACGGCAAATTATATGTCACTATATTTTTAATCAAAGCAGCAAATATTTTCTAACATTTTAACTTTGTTTATATAGCATTTTAACAAAATGAATTTTTTTAATATGAATTGAATTTTAAATAAATAATACAAATACTTTTAAAATTCTTCATTACATGAAACAATTAATTTTCTTATATCCAGCTGCATTGATCTATCTACCATCCTTCTCCACATCCTTTCCTCTATCACTCCTATCTGCTCTTGCTCCAAATCCTCTGTAACCCCCTGCGTGCTAGTGGCTTTCAGCCTTGCCTGGGGTGAAAACCTTAAAAAAATATATATCAATAAAAATATTTGGATGTATGGGTAGTGTAATAGTTATCTTGATGGAAAACTGAACCGGCAAACCATGTTCAAATTCTGGCCTAGTCTGTTGTGTTGACTTTCATACTTTTGTGAAAAAAATGAATCCATTTCTTCTCTCCCCAACTATGGGTTAAATAGCAGATTGTTTTTCTAACCTTGGGTAGCAACCAGCCTAAGAGAAGGAAAACTGATTTCCAAACCATAGAAAAGGCAACAGGAAACATCTCCATTATCTTTCTCAAAAAGCAATGTCAATTACAGGTAATAAAAAAAAAGGAATCTGTGGAGAGATATGATTGCCTATGCCCTGAAAGGACATGATATTTTAAAAAGTAGATCATATTTTAAAATCCCTTGAACTTGTTGAATATTAAATCTGAACCTGAATATTTATTTTCCTATGTTTGAAGTACTTGATATCTATTTAGATTTTCTGATTTAAAATATGTGCAAACAATTTTATTAAAATCTGCTTATCATGCACTTGTATACACTCCTCCCCGGTCTTTTGAACAGGAGTAGAGGTTTATCCCTTGTTTTCTTGTTTAGGATTTGGTTTCTGGTTTCTTCTAAAGTTTTTTCATTCTTCTTCAATCTCAGTGCCATTATCACCTTGCTTGTGGTGAATTGATTAAAAAAATGAACAGAGAAATTCATGTGACTTGTGATGCATTCTTATCATAATTATTATCTAGACAAATGCAACAAAATAACAGGAAATTATTAATTGTGTTTTTGTTAGCATTTTTAGTATTTTAAGATTTAACCAGAGGCAATAATTATGTGACATTCTTCTGAATTTTAAAATAACTTTGAAAATGAATTTTTCTTTGAATAAAGTAACTTACATGGTCATTCCTTCTTCAATAAATTCTTTTTCATATAAAAGCTGATTCTCTTTAGTTCTTTTATCTCCTTTAATTCCTGCCAGCCAATATGTAGGCATCATTCCTTTACCCTGAAAGAAATAATTAAAAAAATAACCTTAAAAAATAGAATATATGAGATTATACAACTCCAAGAAACAATTCCAGAAATGTATCATAATTATATTTTAATAGTATCACTCATTATTACTCAGCTATGATGTAGTTAGCAAAATATTTACATTAAAATATATTTTTATGTTTAATAATGCTGTGAATTATCTATTCACTAAATAAAATACTATAGAAACACTTGTAGTAATATAAGATTTATCAGGCTATGCTCACAAGCTACTGAAAGTGACTTGGATTTAATTTCAGTAATTTCAGAATGTGGTGTTGTCTCAGTCAGATTTGTCTAATAAATGTTTAGATAAAACATTTTTTATATCAAAGCAAAAAAGCAAGAAATTTTAAATATGGAAATTCAAAATTTAGAAAATATCTTCAAGCTTGTATGGCTTCTATACTTTTATATATTTGTACCATATGTGCATATGTCATATTATTTTTACTTCTAAATTGTTTTATTTTTATAGGTTTTACAAATCCGTTTTTATTTTATTTTTTTTGCTTTTTCTTCATGGGTATAACAAATTTTATATAAAACCATGAATGAGAAAAAATATTCTCATGGGGATAGTAATTTTATATAAAGCATGAGTGAGAAAAAATTCATCCTTACAGTGTTAGTAGATCCATATGTATGAATGAGAAAAATTTAAAACTGATTGATAAGTAAGGTCTTCAAGTCTATAAAAGAAATTTTAGACCATACAGATTAATGGAACTGGTATCAAAATGAAGTAAATTTATTTATTTTTAAAGTTTGTTTTTCAACATAATCATTATTTAGTGCCACAAATTTTGTGAAATGTTCTATCCAATTTTTCATTCTCTCCATAAAGAAAATCTGATCCACAGCAAATTCAACTTTGACATTGGATAAAAATGTTGACTTTTCCACTTCCTTTCAATTTCAGGATCAACCAGAAGTCTGATAGTGTCAAATCAAGATGGCATGGGCAAGAACTGTGAATTTCCTATTTCTCACTATTTGAAATATTTGTAGTCATGCAATAAATAATAATCAAAAATAAAAAAAAACTTCAACCTCTGTTAGCTGTTATCTTGTTTGAATGCACAAGGATTCACTATTGTCATACAGCTGTGAATTTCAATTGAAGCACATCCTTCTACTATGCAAAATTCTACTTTATGTGACCATAAGCCTAAGACACAAGAGTGTGAAAGAATATGAGAAAAAGAAAATCTTATTAAAAAGAGAGAACAATAAAAGAACTGGAATTAATAAAACAGAAGATAGCAATAGACATAATATTTAAATTTTTGAAGATTAAAGTTGACTGGAAGTTGACAGTAAGATGCTGGAAGAGAGTTCCACAAACAAGAAGAATGAGAGAAGAAATTGTTAGTTGCAACTAAGATATTTCAATTATAAAGTGATGAGACCTTATCGCCAATCTAGTATTGCACTTAAATTTATAAAGTTTAGGTACCAAAGAGGAAAGCTCACCAGAACAAATACTATGAATGTATTTACAGAAAGTTTTCAAGATATAAACACTAAGGCCATGAATATGTATCCTAGAATCTTCTAGACAAAAAAAAACAATAGCCTAGAATAAAGAATTCATCTATCCATGTGCAACATTGTACTACAAATACCCCAATATTATTCAACTGTTTTTTTAATTTTTTTTGTATGTTGTTTTAATCAGTTCATTTCAAGCAAGGTGATAATGCCACTAAGATGCAAGGGACTACTAGGAGTAAAAGAGAATGTAAGACTTTAGAAGGAACTGGAAACACAATCCTAAGCAGGAAACAAGGGATAGCCCAGGGAGGAGTGTGCCCTAGATGATAGGTGAACCTATCTACACCTATGTTGACAAGAGCAGCCTCTATAAATGCTACCAAAGAGTTTATGCTCCTTGCTACTAGTCAGGATGCATCAACCAACCCAATACTCTCACAATGAAAAGTCGCAGCCACTGATCGGCCAGATCACTAAAAACTTAAAACAGTTACATCATTAAGGCTATGGAGGAACGTAACCAGTAAACAATATCATAAATAGGAAATAATGAATAAACCTCTACTCCTGTTTGATAAACCTGGAAGGAGTACTGTCCACATGATAAGCAAATATGTTTCTGGTTCTCCTATTAGCAACATTACATGGAAGGAGACCTTACTTATCAGTCAACCCTTGTAGTTAGATATTGTCATCAATGTTTACTTCTGATGTAACTTAAAACCATTGGCACTTTCTTTGTTCTTTTATTTTAATAGGAGACTGGAGATGCATGTCATACTAATATGCTTTTTTGAAATACATAATGATATGGTATTATTCATCAATAAGCATGTTATAACTAGATATTGGGGTTTAAAAGAAGTCTTTTGGTGTATAAATGACTTACTGAAGACATTTAATCCAATGGTCAAACTTAAAACATTTATGATTATAACAGTATTGTTAACAGTATCAGTTTTTGTTTTCATAATTTTGAAAATTTATGTATGACAAAAATATGATTAGAAAAGTAAGGGAAATCAGTATTCAATACATGCAGCAAAAAACAAATTTATTGCGTTACTTTCCTACATGCACATAAAATATTTACCTTACACCACATATCGGTCTTATCTTTACAACAGTAAATATGATCAAAAAATTTAAACCTATACATTTTATAAATATAGATATATTTTAAAATATGAAGCAAAAAGTATTCAATAGCCATTCATAAAAGGAATATTAATACTGCTGGCTAATGTAAATTTCTAAGTGGTTGGTACTAAACAGTTGTAGGTTATTCTTGAAGATTCTAAGTAGAAGTAAGTGTTCTTGATGTTGGTATAGTGTATCAGTTGACTGTCAACTGTTGTGACAGTCACAACCATAATAACAAAACCCCAAGAACATTCTAAAAACCTCAGAAGTACCATAGTTAGTTTTTATCATTAAGGTAACAGTTATAGAGCCAACAGTAAAGAACTGCAACTTTATCTGTGGTTTGATAGTTCACATATTGAAAGAATGTGGTTTTGGTGCTCCTCAAAAGATTTCCAGCCACGCTGCAAGCAGGATTGTAAGAATGGTAAAGAAGTAACCAAGCAAAAACTTAGCAAAAGATCTCCAAGTATCAAAGACAACAGTCATACTTCAGCAATTTCCTCTACCTGCATGGTTTGTAATCTTGTACAGCACAAAAAGTACCATTTCTGAAGAAATCACATGTAGAAGCACCTCTGAAATTTGATAAGGTATATTTATATAAACCAGGTGCCTACCGGAACAATATTCTTTGGCCTGATAGACCATGACAGTTGTCTGCATTTTGCATCAAGCTTAAAGGAAGAAGAATGACAAATTCAAGCCAGAGAACACCATCACAAATATGAAGCATAGAGGTAGAAATGTAAGGATATGGAACTGTTTTACATTGAATGGTACAGAATTATTTCAGCTAATCAAAGGAAGTATGAATGGAATCGTGGACCAATATATACCGAACAAGAACCTCTTTGCATCATTCAAGGCTTTAAAAATTAAATACAATTGGGTGTTTTTGCAGGATAATGATCCTAAATATACTGCCAACACAACCAAACAATTGTTTGAATATAAGAATTGATATATGATTTGATGCAGTTCTTTGTTGTCAGTCACTAGTGGTACAATTCTTGCAACACCTGTGGGTGCTTGCAGTTTTCACATATTTCTGGTATAATCTTGCCAGTGATCCTTGAGAAGAACCTAGAATAGTTTAACTTTAGAGATAGGACATCCTATCACTCTGTCCCCACCAATCATTCTGCAGTTCAACTGTTAAATTCTCTCTGCATCCAATGACTGCCAAAGCTATACTGTCATATCTACACTATCTCTTTAACTATCACATTACACACACACCTTCTCTGCCCAAGTCTATTTTTGGTTCATTTTGCAGAATTTCATAATGATGAATATTCTTTGAATCCCACCAATTATAGAGAAGAACTTTTCCCATATAGATTTCATTTAAGTTGAGATTTTGAATTCTTGTAATAAATCCACTTTTTATTACCAGTGAACATCTTGTCCAAAATGATTGTTCTGTATCAAACAAAATGTTCATTTCCATAAGTTCCATTTTTCTAACTTCTATATTTTTTCTAAAGCTTGTAAATTGTAACAGCTACAACTGATTTTGTCATGTCCAATTTTTCTGTAAATTACTTGTACAACATCTTTCTTCTAAAGTTATTCCATTTCAACAGTTTTCAAATTCTATGGCTTTCCAGTCTTCTTTATCCTTGATCTTGCAATCTCACTTTTTAAATTTTTTTAAAGCATTTCAATCATTTTCACCAAAATAAAAATTGTCACATTTCTATATTTCTTAAAGGTTATGAATGCAGAAGCAAAAACAGATGAGTAAACATCAAAGACCCTTCTCACAATTTCCTAATATTAAGCAAAAAATAACATTGGTGTGTGTGTGTGTGTGTGTGTGTGTGTGTGTGTGTGTGTGTGTGTGTGTGTGTGTGTGTTTAATATGTTCAGGAGAATATACATATGTGGGGGTGCAATTTTTCTTATTGGTAAACACACTCATTAATGTTAAGCATCAAAAGATGTTTCACAGCTTATATATATTATACATGTGGATGTGTGTGTGTATAATAGTTTGAAGATCACATTGAAGCATGAAAATGACTCACTATGCAATGTTGGTTATCTATAAACACTCTTCCCTATGAATATAGTAAATTTTAAACATGTTTACATGTCTAATTATGTATGTCTTTTATCTATTTTATATATTTACATTATTCATGTATGACGATTCATAAGAAAACATACAAAATAATTTGGTTCTTAACATTCACAATTCACTCCAATAGTTCTCTCTTACCTTTATCTTACCTTTATCTCAGACAGCAGAACTTAATTAAGAAAATTTCATAAATTCAGAGAAACAAGCAGTGCCTTAACGAGTAAGTATCACAATATCATCTTAAGAGATGTTGGCTCTGTTGCCGGGGGAGCAATGAAAGATTTGTAACCAAATTTCATTTGTCACAAAACAGGTCTCAATAAATCAAACAGCTGCAACAGAAATTTAATATTATATTTATATACAAGAAGATAGATTTCTTGTTCTCAATTTTAAAAGCAGCCTGCTTCTACCAAATCCTAACATTAAAAAATATCAATAGAAAGTATCAAGGAGGTTAAATATGTGCAATATCTTTCCTTTCATATAAAACTCAGAAATCATCAAGTTAGTTTTATATAATAAATTGAATAAAAAATATGTTCTACAAACACAAAAAGTATTCATTTTATCTACTTTATTTTAAGCTCTAGAAATTAGCATTAAACCTTTGCTTCAATGAAAGGCTAAAAAGATGGATTTTTTAAATCCATCATATTCACATTAGTAACATAGAAGAATAAAATGTTTACTTTTTGAGTATAACATAAAATTCTTTATTGAACTTTAAAAAAAATTGATTTATCAACATGATAAATCATCTTTTCTAAAGTTAAAAAACAAATTCATTTGGTAATTTTCAATTCTTATTTCCTGGTTAAGGAATCTAATTGAAAAAGAAACTAACCCATTTCAAATAAAATGTCAGAAAATCTACATGTAAAATTTACTGAATTTAAAAATTTTAAAGAAATGGATTAACATTGAATTAGTGTATTACTGATTTTACCATGACAAAAATTGTAATTTTTCTGTAAGAGAGGATTAATTTGAAAATGTTTACAAAGTAGGGAGGTGATGTCATCTCCAGTGTGGAACAAAGATGCTAGATTTAAGTTTAAAGTAGAAATTTAAAAACTAGCGTCAAACTGTTGAAAGAAAATTTAATTAATTTATAAGAAGCTGATTTAAAAAAATTAATGTTCTTTTAGGAAAATTAATAGCAAAATTACATTATCAGATGTGGAATCTTTGCAATGCTCTGGTGTATAATCATCTCCATGAAAATGACTGTCAACAGTTACTAGATATATATGTGTTTAGATTAAGACCACAGTAGAGAGCCACCCAAGGAGAATTGAATTCAACACCAATGATTCAATCTATGAAATAAGACTACTAACTATGACACTATAGTATGAATTCTATACAGTTGTGGCCAAAATGTTCAGAACAGCATTGTTTTCATCAGAAAAGTAGGTATAAATTTTTATCAAAGTTGTTTTATATCCTATAATTTTCACAGACAATAAATACGATATTAATTGTTATTGCAGTATTTACATTATTCGGACTATTGTCCTCAGCTTTGTCGCCATATTTGTCACAACGTTTCGGCCGTTGTACGCGCCGGCCTTCTTCAGGTGGTTGGAATTTCGAACCGAACCCTTTATTTCGATCACTGGGGTAGACTGTTCTAGTTCCACGAGCCATGTTTGATGGATGTCAGTTATCAGTTATCTCCTGGTAATTTTCCCACTGAAAGTTCTCCACTGCCTGAACCGGGTATTGAACTCACACTCTTTGGGTCTGTTACTGGATCTAACCAACGCCTTTATCCACCGTACCATGTGTCCTTGAGGACAACGGCCGAAACGTTGTGACAAATATGGCAACAAAGATGAGGACAATAGTCCGAATAATGTAAATACTGTACATAATACCTCATCTCAGAAATATAGACAGATTAATTGTTATTGTCTGAGATTTTGGTGTAATTTGAGAAGATAATACAAAAGTTATGGATGATTTAGTGATTTACTACAACACCCATGGCGGCCATAATGAAGATTATAGAATATAAAGCAACTTTGATAAAAACTTATACCTACTTTTCTGACGAAAACAATGCATTCTGAACATTTTGGCTGCAACTGTATGTGTATGCATGTATGCGTACACATATAGATACTTATAATCCCAGAAGAGATTATCTATTGATATATATATGCAAACATCTAAGTTTCCATATTACATGCATACAAGTATATGCAAGACCTAGTAGAAATATGGAATCACCATAATTAGAGAATGTCCACACAACTATTTTCAACTTTGCAACAAATAAACAAATCACAGATAAAACACAAAACAGTGTTTGTTAAATAGCTGAACATTCTGGCTTCATGAAATATACACCAAACAAATTAAATGCAATTATTTTAACTACTAATAATAAGTTTCCAGATCAAATAGAAGAAAATGTTATGAAATAGTCAATAAAAAAAAATCATTATTAGTACTTTGTCACACGTTCTTGAGTTTTGAAGCATGGATTTCATTAATGGAAAACATTATTCTCATGTTGGTTTCAACTTTCACTTAAGTAGCAGCTGACATATCAGATTTACAGGAGGGAGCCTTGTTATGGACCATTTTAAAAAAAATTCCACCATAAATTTTCAATTTGATTGAAATCCTGACTTGATATATCTTTCCTGAAGAAAATTTCTAACACTTTTCTTTGCAAGAGCTCATAAAATCAACAGATGAACAACTTCTAAAACTAGTTTCAGTACATGGAACATACACTTCATATTAATTTTGTCTCTGTGAATTTGCTGATATTACAATGACATTGTTTTCAGTTTGGGTTCAAACATTTATCTTTGTTTTAATTAAAATATGCTTTTTAATTATAATGAAATATTTTTTGGAGTTTCAACAATCTGGTTAAATGGCAAGCAGTTTTTCAATTAGTGCTTGTTTGCCTTTCTGTCATATATTTTCATATAACTTACCTTATGTATATAATTTATTTCCTAATATTTTAATATATTTCTATATTTTGAAATATATTTAATTGTAGCAAGTTTATATCATCCATATCCCTAATATTCTTCCAATTATTTGCAGGCAAATATTACAGGAGATTCACTGATACTAATTCTCTTCAGAGACCCAGCATCTTTCTCAAATTCCTTACCATTTGCATTGTTTCTATATTTTTTAACCAATCTTGAGAAATCTCAATTGTTCTAGTGTTATTGTAAATCAGTTTTCAGTAATTCAGTAATTACAAGAATAATATTCCACCATTTTTCTCTTCAACTTCCTCAAATTATTTTGTTTTCATCTTTTCAGTTTTACATTTGTTATTATTCTCTCTTTTGCTATTCAACAGATCATGTGATTTGAAGATTGACCACACTTAGCACAATCCCAAATTATATAAACAACTACTTTCTGATGATTGTGCATAAAATGACACAGCAAATTTTGGCATCAGAAAAGAAAATGAATCAATAATCACATTTGGTTCCAATCTATACTGGGAATTACTGCAAAATACTTTCCCCTCTCCAATTTCTAAACAAAACCACACCAGTGTATGCTGAGATTTCTTCTGGGCCAATAAGATAGGCAACTTCTTGGTCTCATCTGACTCAGACCTGGCCTGTCTTGTCTTGTCTTGAAGCAAGAACACTATATTCACTCGAATTTGCTTTCATGTGTCAACACCAGTTCTTAGTTTGGACTTTTTGCCTTATTACTGTTGCTTCCTCTTGCATATATTGTTTGCTTGCTCAGTATTATTTTTTTACCTCCCTGTCCGGTTTTTCTTTTCTTGTTATTATTTATTACAAACTTTTTCAATTCTGTTTGTTGGTCAGTTCTGTTATTTACATTTAATCGTGGCCACTTATTCTACAATCACACTTGTATTTAACACTAAGTGCATTTGAACTTAATATTTATAAGTTTCAATTTTTCTTATTTCTTTCCTCTGAATGTACATTTATTCCATCATTTGCGGTAGTCATTTTCTGTACTAACAAACTAAATGTTTCTGTTACTTAAAAAAGTTCAATGATTAAACAGATTTTATATTTATTTGTTTTTAGCAAGTTTCAGAACTTTATCTGTATACTCTACATCTGCATCAATTTTTTCTGCTTTTCAAATGAAAAGGAGAGTCAGTTGTCAGGAATTAATGTAGATATCCCTGTCAAAATAGTACTATGCTATATATATCATGTTATATTTAATAATGATTAGGCACCAGATTTGCCTATTATTTTCAGATAGAGTATATCTGTAAAGGAACAAAATGAATAAAAAGACAAGAGGAAAAACTATTCTTAACTGATGTGTTTTGCCCTCTGAGGGACTTTATCAAGGCAATGTAGGATCTATTTTGTTGCATGTGTTTATATACAAAAGCAAGGATGTCATTGGTTTATTAAGGCTTTTAAATTTGAGAATGTTGATGAATGTTCATCAGGTAGTTGAAAGGTCAGTCAAAACATATGGAGGACACAAAGTGTCATAATTCAAAGTTTGGTAAAAAGTAAGCAAGTAATATTCAAGAAATATATATATATTTTTAAATAAATATTGTTTAAATTGTGATGATATTGTTATGGTATGTGATGGACGTATCTACTGTACATCTTCAAAAACATGAGGTAATGGATTTAACCATTTTCTTTTGATTTTTCAACATATTTGTGGTTGTGTATATTGGGAAAGTAGTAATTCTTCCAGGAAAGGTGAGATTGGGAAGAAATCGAAGTGTAGATTTATATTTTGATAAAATTCAATAGTGGCACTCTTGAGAATTTTACTTCTGAGTAAAATTACTTTCTCTTTTGATGAGTGTGGCATTTTTTTACATCAAAATGGTTGAATTTATTTCTGTGTATGACTAGTGCATTTGATAAATTGCTATGTATAAGGTCCCTTTTGTGTTCATAGATATATTTTTTTAACTTTCTTCATATTTTCCTAATGTATTACACAGAAATAAATTACCTTGATAAAGCCCCTCAGAGGATGAAACACATTAGCTAAGAATAATTTTTCTTCTTGGTTTTTATTCATATATATATATATATATATATATATATATATATATATATATATATATATATATATATATATATATATTCAGGTAGTGTAATGTTTATTGGCACAGAAAGTAGATTCAGTAAGCTGAATTCAAATTCCAATAGATTTTGTTTCATTGACTTCATGTCACTGCTTTTTGAAAAGGCATGGATGGATCCATTTTCTATCAGCTATGGAATAAGTCACAGGGCAGACTAGGATCTCATACTTTGGAGGGTAGCCAGGCTAGGAGATGTCAAATGTATTTCCAGGGTAATTTATATTTGAGAATATGTATAGTCCTTAGACTTTAACATTATTCTGAAGATGTTAAAATCTGTGACAATAAAACAAGAGGAAGGTTGTTCAGAGATTTTATGGCACACTGTGCACCATTTCTCTGTTATCAGTTCTGAAAAATGCGTGTTTTTTCTACACAAACTATAACCATCACCACTATAATCAAATCTTCTGTGTAGTTAGTCTAACAATATATATACACACACACAAATAAACAAACAAATAAATATATATATATATATATATATATATAGATATATATATATATATATATATATATAGAGAGAGAGAGAGAGATAGATAGATATGGCACTACTTAAGTAGACTGATGTACTTGTAAAAGATAGGCAAAAAAACATTTTAGGAAATAATTTTTATAGATTAGCATTCTTTAGACCTTCCTCTAAGCTTCAATATTTGTCAGAATAGAAAAATATTTTTAAAATATCTATCCTCCCAACCTGTTATCTATAAAACTGATTCCTTCAATAAAACCACAAATAAAGAAGTTCTTTCTTAGAATGTAATGCATCACTAAAAAGGTTTTTCTATTTTATCATATAAATATATTTGAACAAAAATTTTGTACCACAAAATTTATATATTGTTTTAGAAATGACAGAACACATTCTTTAAAAAGAGCCTTTTTCAACCAACACTTCTTCCAAAAGATTTGTTGAAAAAAAAATAAACATACAAAGAAAATAATCGTAAACAGCAAAAGGAGAACTTACGCCCATGCACTTTTCAGTTTCACTGTTTATGATTATTTTCTTTATGTTTGTTTTATTTTTTTTCTACTGAATCTTTCTGAAGATGTGCTGGATGAAAAAGGTTCCTTTTAAAGAATGTGCTCCATTATTTTTAAAACTATATATATATATATATATATATATATATATGTATGTGTGTATATTTTTAAAGGATTTTTTTATCCAACATTATTTCTTATTACTATAAATGTTATTTTTAGTGAGTACATGTTTGAATTGTTATCTCATATTTTGTTTTAATTAATAGCAACCAGTTTAGAATTCCTACTAAAAAAAAATTGTGCCTCCTGTTGGAATAAGATTAAGTAATTTAAGGCAGTTGTTATCAATTTCACTGTTTTATAAAATATAAAATAGGAATAGCAACTCAAACACATGTACCCACTAAAAATAACCTTATATATATATATATATCAAAGTGGGAAAAGTTTACTTGTCACACATTTTGTCCTTCAGGACTTTATTGGACTAATTTTGTTATGTTGAAAATTTGTTATAAATTCAAAAAAAATTCTAAAATTTGCAGCACTCCTCTGCTGTGTGCATGTGTAGTCATTACCAACATAACAAAATTAGTTCAATGAAGTCCTGCAAAACAAAAAACTCTTTCCACTTTGTCATAAAATTTCCTCAATACTGTTCTTGATATATAGAAATATATATTGTTATCTCATTATATGTGTGTGTGTGTGTGTGTGTGTGTGCATGTACCAAATTTTTATTTATATTTGTATAATTTGACTAAATATCACAATACAATAATTATGTTTATTGTACAAATATTTATATATATATATTAATAAAAGAAATGTAAACAGGCAAACCTTTCATGCCAACACATTGTTTTATTTAGAAACCATTAACATAATTGTTATGTGTATAACAATAACATTAATAATTATTATATAATAACATATATTATAATAATAACATTATTACATATAACAACAACACAAACTGATAATGCCTAACAAAACATGTAAAATTGCTAGAATTTAACACATTTAAAGGTGAGCAAATTTTTGCAAAGAAAGTGGTCAATAAGAAAACTAGACTGACAATAGTTAACATGTGAAGAAATGTTCAAAGGTATTTATCTTTGTGACTGACTAAGTTTTGCATATAAACTGCTCATTCAAGTGGTTAGAATGCTAGCATTATGATCTTGAGACCTGGGTTCAAATTTTATCATTGTCAGTTTGTCAAGGAAGTGACTTCATGATAATATCAGCCTGGGAAGACAATCCCAGATTGTAACACTATTGGGTGATGCCTGAAAAGTATGAAATCTTTTGGTCAAAACTTGTGAGTTATATATAAATTAGAAGTAAAAAGTTCAATACTAATTGAAGATCAATTCAGAATTTTATAATTTTTCAATGACTCATTGAGACTCTTGACAAGAATGACTATATTGATCACAAAAAATCCATTTTATGAACTTATTTATACACAAATGTTAAAACTTAAATTTTACAGTTACAACTGTCAATCTTACAAGTTCCCTCAGAGCAATTGAAAAGCCATATATAGTTATACAAGACTAACAAAGTACATTTTTAGTTTTGTATTGTTTTTCTTGTATACATACAAGTGGTTAACATCAATATCACAGCTACAATATACTGGCCATATTTGGAAATTAAGAATACATCTACTTTCAGCAACATTTATACTGTCTACAGTAGCACTTATACACAATTTATTATAGCAGTATAACTAACAACCTTGAAAATGGTTAATAATTTATCTGAAAGTGCTTGGGATCAACAAACTTTTGGAGAATTATCACATTTATTATATCCAGAAAATATTTATTATATGCATACAAAAAAAAGCATAAGAAGAAAAATAACAAAATACCTTGTGAGTCTTGGTGCGGTGTAATAGATATCAACTTGGAATGAGAAATTAAAGAGCCAAGTTCAAATTCCAGTCAAGTTCATTACATTCACTTATGCACAAATACCCTTGGAAAAGGCATGAATCAAGAGACATGATCACCCAACTGACTAATTCAAAAGGAATATATATATATATATATATATATATATATATATATATATATATATGTATGTATGTGTGTGTGTGTGTGTGTGTGTGTGTGTGTGTGTGTGTGTGGATAAATCAAATAACTAAATATTAGCAACCATATATAAGTGTGTTAGCATGCATACACAAAAAGCAAATAAATATTTACTCAATTTAAAATAAGGTGTAAACAAAACAGTGCTCAATGTGGTTAGATAGTACAAAGAAGTATATATTAATAAATATACATATACCTATGTTCAAAGTGCAACTTAAAGTTTTGTTGTTCTACCAACTCATCAGGCACAAATTATTACTTTGGATTTTAAAAAATATACTGTGTCTCATGGGAGGAACGCTAAATTAAACCCAGATTCAATGCTCAAATTTAACATAAACTTAATATAATATTGGGGTGTAAATACAGAATGTAGAGTGTAGGTAGGGGGCTATTGTAAAAAAAAAGTGGGAGTAAGCTTAAAGTTTAAAAGAGAATGCCAGGTAACTCATTAAGTAATAATAGACGTTAAAATGGTTAAAGGTGGGTAATCAATATGTAACCTAAAATATGTGAAGTGCGTGTGATAGTTGGATAATATATTTATCCAGAATTAAAATATTTTAAGAGAGATTTCTTTCTGTGATTACAAGCTAACATAAGTTCATTTCATTTATTAAGTAGATTTCAGTCATTAATATTTTTGAGTATGACTCTTTTTCCCAGCAAACACAGGTTGCATCAGTCACTGTGGCCGGGAAAGGATGTAGTTCTGGCGACAAAATTCCAATTTACTACCGGTGTGTAGTCATCTGTTTTAATATCCCAGTAAAATTTTGAGAGTGCCATGGCATTTGCATATTGCTTATTGTTAAGAGTCATTTTATGGTGGTAAAATCTTGTTTTCATTTGTTAACTGTGAAACCGAAATAAAATTTTGTCACGCCATTGTTTAATACCAGCCTTGTAGATGACACCTTTATGCATACATTTATGGTTCATCAAACGGTTAATGCCTTTTCGACAATTACACTTCTTTCTGTGTTAATATTGCTATTGATGTTGCTTAATTATTTGTTTAAAGTTACGTTATTATGCTGTGCTATATATTGCTCAAAGTTTCCAGTGCAGCTGTAACTAATCTTAATATTGTTCTTATTGAAGATTTTGTTGAGTAAAGGGTTATGACTGAAATGTTTGTGTATTAAATTTAGAAAAATCCTACCAATGTTGGTTTTGACATTACTGTTAAAAGGTGGGTTGAACCAAATTATGTTTCATTTTCTATTTTTTCGTTTATTATTGGCATTCTTACTAATGCTTGGAATGTATTCTAGTTTAACTTTGTGTTTAATTTTATTTAGTGCATCTACATATTTAGTTTTATATTTGTCAAAAATAATTTTGTTGTTGGAGTTATTTGAGAGTCTATGTTGTACAGATTTGTTCAAATTATTTAGAACTCCATTTGGCTAGTTGGATTCTAATATATATATGGTTATAAAGCTCTTTAGTATAAGGCATGTGCACTCCTCTGAATAGATTGAAAGTAGTGTCCAGAAAGTTGATCACCTTAGTGTTGGTGTTAGTGGTGATATTATGTCCATGATCCTTGAAGAATATGTAGAGTTGCTTTCCTATATATATATATATATATATATATATATAAACACATGCACATATATTTTAGCCTAACCTAATATCTGATCAAATGACTAAACATCTGAATTTTGTAGGAAGGACTACTTGGTCAGGATGAGTGGGTGGGTGGATAGATAGATGACGAGACCATTTTCTTTTATGTACTGTGTCCCTTCAGCACATGGACAATCATAACTTCCTATCCTTTGTAGTAATGGTTGTTTTTTTTTACTATCATTTCCACTCACTGTTCTGTATACATTTACACAAGTTAGTTAAGTATGTTATTTGCTGTTTCCTTCTGTCTTTCTTGCCTTCAGTATGTCCTGTAAGTGTCAAATTCGCCAAGCCCTCTTTCTTCATTATGTGTCCCAAAAATTTAAACTGTCCCTTTCTGATTTTAAGTATAAGTCTCCTTTTTGTTTCACTTTCCTTAAAACTTCCTTATTGCTCACATGGTAAAGTCATGCTGAAAAACTCTGGTTCTCTTTTAATCACTAAAGTCAAACAGTGTTGAGCTTAGTCAGTAATTAGATGGGGGACCACTTGAGAACTCTGGGTATTGTAAATAACCTGTAACAATCTGAAATATGATTCAACTTTAAGTAACCAACAAAGGGTTGATAAGCCATAAAAAACAATCATTCAACCTTGTGGTTTAAATGCTTTATCCATGGTTAGATAGATATTTGGTAGATTGCCAACTATAGCACTATGTATAAATTGACTTTTTAGTTATAAAATAATTTCTAACAAACCTACAGTTTTATTTGTCAGAAATATAAAGTAACTAAAATCTGGTGATTGATATTGACTATGTATGTTAACCTCTTACACACATCTGTATTTATGTGTTTAGGTTAGCCTAACGTAGGTATATTTTGATAATTTTTATATACTTTCTGACAGAAATTGACCACTTTCTTGTGATTGCAATTTGAAAATGCAGTACACATGCATAAACACATAACCAAAGTGTTTGTTTGTGTTCATGTATGCTGCATTTGCAATGACAAATTATCAATTCCTGTGAGGAAGTATATCAAAATATATGCAAGTGATTGGTGCATTTTTTAAAAATATATGAGATCATAAATATGTTGTTTTTCTTCTATGTGCCATGTTCCTTCAGGAGATGTAAGCAATCGTGGCTCTCCACAATTACCCTGTCCTTTATAGCTGTTAATAAATTTTGTCTTTTTGCTATCTCTCCTAAACCTTGCAAATGTCATTATTAATTTATTCAAAATTTAGAAATGTCTTTTAAGTAATTGATAACAAAAAGCATTGATTCTTTAGACTATTTACAGACTTCATACTTCAACTCCCTTACCAATTACTTTTGCTCCCTACATCATTTTTTCACTTTTTCTGTGAAGGGACACGGGGTGGGGGTAGATTAGTAGGTTACTGCCCTACCTTAATCTTATCACCAACAGACCAGGGATAAGTAGATGACAGCTGTTCTGTGAGAAGTAGAAAAGAATGGTTTAGGAAAAGTTTTAAAAGAAGGCTAGGCTTTAGGCTTCCCAAAAGAATACAGTGATTAATTTTTCTTTCTTTCGTTTTTTTCTTTTTGAAATCAAAGGAACTTTTCAACCATGATAAACAACAGAAATACAGATCACTGATATGAATGTCATTTTGAACAAGCTCTTATTGTGAATCTAGCTGACTTAAGCTGTTCTTCAAAAACCCTGTTTTTTCAAGTGTATAAATTTGCAAAGACTAACAAGAAACAGATGTTAGAAAAGGCAAAAAGTATGAGGATCAGTCAAAGAGAGAAAGTGGGAGAACTGTACAATCCATTTAAGGAAAAGACGGAGTGGAGGAAAGAAAGCAGTTACAAGAATATAAACTTCTTGTGCCAAAACCAATTCATTTTAGTAAGTAGGGACAAAATAACTCTATCTGTAAAAGACTAGTTATAAGTACATGTAATATAGACACTGAATAGTCATTCAGTAGCTATATTTGGAGATTGCCAAAAGTGGAATTAATTTTGAGTCTTAAAAAAGAAGAGAAAAACTAAGATTATAACATAAAGGAGCTTAATCAACAACAAATAAAAGAAAAAAATTAAACTTGAAAAAAGTCACATTGAAACGGTAAGTTTTTATTTACTTTTTGTATTTGCTTTTTTTTAATATCATTTTTTTTTAAATTCTTAACAGCAAGCATAATAAAAATAAACCAAAAATACTTGTTAAGTGATTTATATACAAGGAATATTTTAAATTTTCCAATGCCAACTTCTTCCTTAAAAATATACCTGAAAATGCTTTAAATATTATTTATGTAGTTTCTCAAACAATTTAAAAAAATAATAAGTTATATTTTAAGAGAAAATCTAACTTTCTAAATTATTTATGAAGAAGATTTGGCAAAAACTCAAGATAAAACACAAAATTAATAATAGTAGTTTTCGTCTTCATTTTTTAAATCTAAGAAGAAACTAATCAGTTTTTGTGTTATGAAGAAAATCTATTAAGGATAAAGCTTATGGCCAAAATGAATGTATAGCAGTACACTGAAATAATATTTGACTATCATCAAACAAAAAAAAGTCTCTTCATGCTTTATTTATGTATTTGATAAGTGATAGCAATTGTGTGTAGATGCATATATTTAGCACTTCCAAAATGTTTTTTTTTAATTCAATGCTTTATCTGTAAAATGTGATGATGTAGCAAAGTTTTCATTTTCTTTTAATTTTGTAAAAAATTCTAGCAGACTGGTACATTTTATCATAAACACCACTAGTTTATGAACAAATAACATATTGTCTAAACTTTACAGTTTACAATGTTCACTTTCTAATTTTAGTATCTAGATATTTTGCTAAATTAACCAGAGGGAGCTGCTTTATCTTCAAAAATAATTAAATATTCCTTTATTCTTTATACTAAATAATGATTTGTATAATAACATTTCGATATTTTTATTTTAAATAATTAATTGAATCAAGAAAATGTCTATTAATTTTATAGAACATATAGCTGCATAAGTTTTTAATTCATATTTTGTAATTTTATTTGTTTTGTATAGAAATATTAATTTCCATAAATTACTTTTGACTAATGACATGAATATTTTCTCTTTAATTAATAGTTTGTTTTTAATGAAACAGTTCTTCAGTGATAGAATCTTAAATACAAACACAATATTTATCTTTATATACTAGCAGTAAACAACAGCAAATGTGAATGCTATCTCATTTAGTCTGTAAATGATTCTTATAATTAATTGGTTAAATGTTGATCTTTAATGACCTTGGAAATCAGTATTGCTCAAATAAACAACTATCCCTGAACAGCAATTTCAGCTGTCTTGATAAAGTTTCAAGAACATGACTTTTTTTTATGAAACCTCTCTCTCTCACAAATACACACACAGATCAACAAGAATTAATTGAGGAATGTTTTAATTATATAAAATGTAGTTTATTTCATTGTATTTTTGTTTAATTAATTTGTGTTTGTTTTTCTTATAAATTACATTATTCACTTCCAGTCATACCTTCTGAAAACGATGTTAATAACATTAACATATCATCCACTAGACTTTCTTGTTTATTTTTGTATGTAGAAGAGTGAGAGTGTTATACATTCTCTCACTCTTCTATGTTGTGTAATTAAGTGCAGTTTTGAATATGAATTGGTTGTTTATGAGATCATGTTGATTTTGCTTTTGATCATTTAGAATGATAAAAATTGCCTTTTGAAGAATAAATTGAATTATTCTGGTTCCCATACCTTCTATTATTTGGGTTTTGCTTTAATAGAAGCCTGGATAGAAAGAGTATTATGATCATTAGGTGGCCAGCAATGAGAGATTGTAATAATGGGCCAGAAGTTTAAGATGAAGGCAGCCAGAAAAATTTGCTGGTAGTTCCCTAATAAGTAGAAAGAAGCTAAGAAAAAAGAGGTAATGAAAATATAGACTCAAAAGTACATACACAGTAACCCAAAAAGTTTGTTCTGTTTTTGCTTAGATCATATTAGGAAAATTTAGTTTATCTAACTTCATAAAAAAATAAAATCACTTTTGATTCTAACAGTTGTCATATCTGTGTGTATTTTAAAACATTTTGTCAAAATTTATGCATTTTCTTTATTTATTTATTTATTTTTAATGTGACTCAAATGCAAAAAAAATGTTTGGTGCAGTTTATAGAGAAGGCACTGCAAATAGTCAAATGTGTCAAAAGTGGTTTGTGAACTTTCATCATGTTGGATATTCTCTGAGGAATAATATTCCATGGTTGGGTAGGAAACATAAGTTTTGATAGTGATCAATGATGACCTTTACTTAATTTTATACAATGTAGAAGAGAGAACCAACACAGAAAATCTAAATCAAGCCGTACAAACCATTTGTTCTAGCATGCTTATGTGAATCCTTTTGATTAGTGACATTCACAGAAATAAAACTGCTGGACTGTATTTCTACATACCATTTGCTACATAAACATAACAAAAATGTACTGTTTTTTTTTAAAAATAAATTGTGACAGATGATGAAAATAGTTATTTTACAACAATGGGAAATGTAAAAGAATATGTAGCAAGTGAAATGCATCATCACTAACTGTAGAAAATGTCAGTCTTTATCCAAAGAAGGTGATGCTGTGGATATAGACTTTGTATTTTTGTTACAACTTTATTTTTATCTAGTTAACTTACTATCCTGTTAATGAAAGTAATGCTAATATGTCTCCGTTATTTTTTTAATAAAATTCATATGACATCATTGAATCACAAGGAAATTTTTCTAAATGTACAAGAACATTATTTTCTTAGACATAAAATTGTAAATATAAGATTGTTAATTGAAAGATGTTCAGAATAAATTTAGTGTTGTAGTGAAAGTAACTATTAAAAATGTTTGGATTTAGTTAAATTAATGTCAAACCTTCCTTGCATGTTAATTTTGACTTTGTGTTATATTTATCTATAATATTTTTGTAAGAGTCTCAATGAAAATGAAAATAATTTGTTTGTTCAAATACACATGAGCTATACTTACTATATTTCATCAATAATTAAATAAGTACAAAATCTATTTATTACCTAAGAAAATTGTAGGGGTCATTAAGGATTTTTAGCAGGTGGAGATTCAAATTAATTTACTGATTGGGCACCTCTTCCAAATAGAAATTTGAGTTTGCCTCTTCAATGTCTGATTCTGAAAAAGATTTTAGAAGGATAGAAGAAAAATTCTTTTTTTTTCATTTAATTTAATTCTTTTAAAAAATCCAGTAATTTATGATTCAAAATCACAAAACATGACAAGATGAATGCCTTGTTGTTTGCAAGATTTGTTTCTTTTCACATAATGTTTCTGTTTTTATCCCCCAAAACCAAGCAGTTAGAAGCCAAATGTCTGTTCAAATACAGATAACAAGTACTATATATATATATATATATATATATATATATATATATATATATATATATATATATATATATACACACACACACACTATTTTACCTGCCTTAATCTGATCACTAAAATAACAAAGTAAAATACACTGTAAATAAAAGTAGTTGTTCAAACTAATAGAAACTTTAGATTATTTTGATTAAAAATATAAAAAAACAGAAAAATAATTTATTTTTGTTCATATATATATATATATATATATATATATATATACACACACACACACATATATATATAGAGAGAGAGAGAGGGAGAGACATAGGAATCAGCACTTTATGGTGATGGATAATTTCAAGCAAGAAAATATACGATCATAGACATCAAATAGCTATCTATAATCCATTTCAGAAACTATTCAATACAATAGCATTACAAAAGTAACATTAAAAATTGGCCAGAACAAAATTATCTATATGCCAGAAAATTATTTTAATTATTTATGAAATTCATAAAATATTTCAAATTTATATCATGTTACGGCAAGTTAGTCTAGCAAATTGTAAGTGTATGTTCTAAATTTTTTAAAAGAACTTATGTTTACCATAATGAACAGGCATATTGTTCACTTTAAGCCAAGTATCAACAACATGATGAAAATGAATGGTCTGTGGATTTAAAAACAGAAATAGTGAATGTTTACAATTCAGGAATGAGTTCTGGAGCAACAGCTAAACAGATTTCAGTACCAAATTGACTGTACAGTATATCACCAGAAATATTGAGAGATAAAAATTGTTACAACTCATTCTGAAAGGGGTCATAAGACTGAACTTTCTTTAAGATAGCAAAAAAAGATTGTTCATGAATGCAAGATGAACCATAAAATTGTGCTAAATGATAGCATTTCTGATTTAATAAATAATGGAGTAAATGTGTCATGTCATACAATAAGCAGGTTGTTCAATAAACTGTTCTTGGTAGTTAATGCCCAAGAAAAACATCTTTGCTCAAAAGTCATCATTGAAGAAGATTCAAAATTTGAATTTTCTTTTGGAGAATTGTATAGGAATTCTTAATTATAAAGGTTTTTAAATATTTTTTACAAGAATAATTTTCTAATTTCATTAATGCTTACTAGTACAAAATATCAAAAATGTTCATCCTTTTAACTATGGACATATGTCTTTTACAACTGATGAATTATCTTAATTTTTTATCATTTTCAATTGCTGTTATTAAATACAAACAAAAGAAAATCACTAGAATTTCAAATGATCTTTATTTACTCATTTATTTTAATTTTCCAGATAAAAATCAATTATTTCTGGGATAATGCTATTTATAAAACTCCTTGTTTTTATTTTATTCATTCTTTTTATTAATATTTTTCTTTTTATAAAGGGTGTTCCAATAGCTTGGACCGATTTTAAACATAATTCACATTTAAAATCAGCCCAAGTTACTGGAACACCTTTTAGTTTATTTTCTTTGTTGTTAATTATCAACAGAAGGATATTAAACTGTGTTGTCAGTAAATTCCTCATTATAAAAAAGGTTTTAATTTTTATTTTGTAGGTTTTTATAAAGTATCATGGAGCTCTCAGGTGGCTTACACCTGATCCTTGTATCTTTTCTATCAATACTTGGCTCAGTATTGAGTCAGGACAGTGTGTGCTCAAGTCTGCAATTCAGAAGCCTTGGACCTGAGCTTCAAAATGAACACCAATGCATGATCCTAGAGAAGATACAACAAGATTTGATGGACAGTCGTACAGCAAGTGACAAACAGTTTAACCAATTGGTCCAGTGAGAAATACTTTCCATCTATCTTTATATTTCATTTTCTTTCAGCAGATAATGGGAGTGGAAATCATGGCTCATTTAGTAAAGAGGTTGGTTCCTTAACTAGTCACGTTAGTCTAAACACAGTTGGTGCAAGATTAAACCTTTGGATATGAATCTAAACCCTGAACAAATCTTTTATAAATTATGCTCACTAGAACCAGAATGTTAATGTTCTTTTAAAATACAAAATGGTAAAGAGGAATAAAGTATTTTCTTCTTCAGTTAATAAGTACACTGACATGCCAAAAGGTATTACATAAATGCAAAACACATATCAGCAGAACAAAAATTAGTAGATATTCATTAAAAGTTTACAGGAAAAAAATTAATAAGCATTTATGAATCAAGACCTTAAATCATCTCTTTTTATTAAAGTGAAAAGAATAAATTGCATATTAATACTCCTGAAAAAACCTAAGAAAGTTTTTTCCCTGTAGTGTTTTGATCTATTGTAAAAATAAGTAATGCTCTACTCTAAAATACATTCTATTTTAATCTATTTCCTCATGAAACAATTGTTAGATCAAACTATTAGAAATAAAAATTGAATTCTGGTATTGATATTTTCCCTGTTATTGTCTATCCTATAAAAGATTTGTGTGTGGATATTCAACCCCAAAACTACTTATGTACATTTACAAATAATTTACAGAATAAAATTGATTTCACAAAATAATTTTTTTATAAGTATCAATGTGAAATAATGGTGAAGAAAATCATTTTGTTCTTAATGACACTTGGTCATCATGCTTACTATTACTGACTTCTGTCTATATCTCTGTGATGAGGTATTATGATTACTTGCATTATTTACATTACTCATCTTCATTGCCATATACACAACATTTCGGGTGTTGTACACTCCAGCCTTCTTCAGGTGACTGGAATTTCAAACTGAACCCTTTATTCCGTCCAGTGGGGTAGATTGTTCTAGATCCACGTGCCATGCCTCTTCCGGGTGTCTTCTTTAACTCAACTCTCCAAGTTTTGGTTCACCACTGCTGTGGCCTGGTAAGGGTTAGGCCTTACTTGAAGATGGCCGGAGCGTACAAGGGCCAAAACATTGTGAATATCTCAATGAAGATGAGGATAACAGTCTGAATAATGTAAATAATGCAAGTAATTATTGACCTATTGAACTAAAAACAAATAAAGAGCCATCACTCAGTTGGAAATATAAATTTTCCTTCTAAGGTGAAACTATAACTTGGCACTAGATCTATTTTTCAATGCCATTAAAAAAAGGGATGTAGGCAATCATAGCTCTCTACAGATTCCTTTTTTAATTATCTGTGAATTGTCATGACTTCTTGGGAAAGATAGTGTATTAATTTCCCAGTCTTCTCCATGGTTTTAATTCAGAGTAGCTCTTCACCTAGACTGAAAAGACTAGAAAAGCCATTCTATCCTGCTATTTAATCCATAACTGAAAAGAAAAAAAATGGATTCATGCCTTTCCTAAGAGCATTAGTGAGAAAATGAACACAAAAAACAAGAATGGAATTTGAACTCAATTCACCAATTCCCCTTTCCTTGCTGATAATAGCTATGCTATCTGCACAGCACTGAACTTAAATGTTAGTGTCATTTGTGTCTTTTGTTCTGTTTAATATATTGGAATACATGCAAACACTCACATATTAGTGTATTTTTGTGTGCATATTTCAAATTTAGCCAAAAAACAAAAACAAGAAAATAACATTCAATGCTATACACAAGATCAATGTCTTAATCATTTGAAATTATACAAAATTATTTGAAACATAAACCAATGATCAAGACAGGTAGTTTTCATCTCAGAAACAACATATATTTTAATTATCTATTGGTTTAATTCTTCAACTAAAACTTATTAATCTTCATTTACAAAAGAATTATTCTTTTTCTCTTTCCATTTAATCATAATTCACACTTATTAACCCTTACCTTATATCAGTGTTTTTCAACTTTTTTTACTGCAGGATGCACTTGTAGAATAACTAAATCTCTGGGACGCACTTTAAATTTTAATAAGGAAAAATGAATCATGAAATTTTAAAATAGGAAAATAATAAAGAAGTCTCCTAAAATAAGCATTTATTTTTAAGACATTACATTATATATTTAAGTGGTGTGTATATACAATATATTTCCTTGAAAGCTTGTTACAGAAAAAGAAGTAATTTTAGAATAAGATTTTTGCTTTAATTTCTGAGATGATATTTTTATTAAGTGTTTTTCTTTGGACTAATATCTTTAAGTTTGTTGATTTATTATAGTCTACACTTGAGCTTATCTTCAAATGTTTATCATCTTCAGAATCTTTTACTTTGCTTATAGCATAGAGTATCTTTTGTTTTCATTCCTTGTTTTGTCATGTCCATTGTCCTTTCTAAAACTTCTTTCTTTTAATATTTTCTTCTGCAATGTGACTGTTCACTCTCACACTGCCTAACCCAAGGAGTGAATTGCTTGTTCTGGAGCATAAGGCAAACTTAGTTGAAGAAATCAGCATCTGTATTCTCTACTGTCTTATCAGTAACTAGGAGATGGAAATTATCAGCTTTAAGTCTTAGAAAGTCATCTAAGCAGAAACTTAAACTGACTCCTTCAAATTTTCTAGTGTTCTTATGTTTATTATCTTTTTCATTTTACTCAAGTATCCTTATCTTTCTTATCTGCAAGAGTATAAGATATTACATATCTAGTTTTCAGTTATATATAATTTTAGTTGAGGGCTGAATTTTGTAAAATCACTGTGTAGAGTAATACTGATTTGGAGTATTGTCCTAATATTGTGCAACATATCTTCTGAATTTTTATGATATAATGTTAGGTGATGATTGATTTTTATTTTTAATTCCAAGAATATATATTGTCTTGTAGATGCTGATGTTATTGAAAGGATTTCTTTGAAGAGATCTCTTTATATGAATCATCTCAGTAGGAGTCTGAATTGCCCCCCCCCTTATAGAAACAGGGGCTTATTAATTTTTAGTTTCATGCCTAAGTATAGCTTTTTAATTGTAAAACTATATTCTGTTATGAAACTAAGAAATCAAGAATAGCAGATCATGTTTGGAGGAAAAGGTGACTTACAAAGTTGGACAAGAATGTCTTAGAATGTATAAAAATTGAAATTATATAAAAGTTTTAAGTGATATTTTTTGGGCAAATTCCTCTTACAATCAGTATTTTCCTGTACTTGTAAAATTTGTGATATCCACATTGTCTTTATCTTTCTCTCTCATTTTTTTTCTCTCTTTTTAGAACAAATAACTACATGAGCTGTGAAAAATATCACTCCATATAATCTTTTAATGTATTTTACAGATATCATTTTTACCTTCTTATAATATTTAATTTGCTGAAAATGAAGTTAAAATGTTTTTATTCTGTAAAAGGAAATCTATTTGACATATAAAGTATACAGTTTCATTCTTAACTGTATGATTCATGAAAAATGTAGAAAACATAGATGAGGTTACTTAAAAATTTTACACTTTATAAATTAGCCATGACGCATCATTTCCCAAGAAATTCACTAAAAATGTTGACTTCTACTTTAACATTGACATAGTTATTTAATAATCTGTTTGTGAAAACTTAAATGGAAAGGCCTAGGAAAACTTGAGGTTTAAAGTACAATCGTCAAGACTAAATTAATTCATGTATATATCAATTCATTCAGAGCTGTTTATTTTCTTCTGTAAATTTTCTGTTTAATTTTTAAATAAATGATTTAGTTTTTATTTTAGCTTTAAATTGCAAAGAAGGATTGTGGAATTTTTATGGTTAGTATTATAAAAATTTGGTGAGATAGAATGTTTGAATGGGAAAACAATTGGGCTGTATTTGATAAATAATATTTGTAAAAATAAATCAAACAAAAGATTATGAAATGAAGAATCATAATTAAGGAAAACAAGTATCAAACCTCTAATTAGCAGTAGAATCCATTTAAAAATTAATAATTAACAATTCAGAATAGCAGAAAGGATATAGATCATTTTAAAAGTAAAAGTTGACTGAGCTTTTTACTCATATTCAGGAGATATTTTCTTTTACTCTCATATTTAGAAAACACTTAAAAAAGTAGATCTGCTTAGAATAAAGATCCTCCAAGATAAAACCTTCTTAAGATTACTTAAAGAATCTTTATTTAAAAAGATATATCTTGTTCATGGCATTAGACACACACACACACACACACTGAGGTCAACACCAAGTGGCAACAGTCTGTTTCATGCTTGACATAATCTTCAAGCCTAAAGATTGTGTTCAACCATGAAACAGACTGTCACTGCTTGGTGTTGACCTCAGTGTCCATTTTTATATTCTAACATTTGCTATCTCTCATACTGATTACTTTTCAACATATCATAAAACTATATCTTTATCATATACTAGCTTAAAAGCTGCCCTATCAGGTGGCATTTAAGCTAGCTCCTGCAGAGGGTTTTTGATTGGACCTTCATCACAATAAGTAGGGAGCAGTAAATGCAATAGACAACAATAAACTACAGAAGTACTCAAAATTGATCACTGCATTTAAGTATTCCATTAATATTTAAGCTTACCTTTTATAAGTTCAACAAAGAAGATGAGTTATTGAGAGTTGTGTCCCTTTAATTGAAAAAGTCTGTCACACTGACATACTGACATTGGCATTTATTATATAGATAACTACAAACATATGTAATTACTATAAACACTTGTACACTGGGTATACGTGTTTGTGTAGACATCCCTTTTTTTGGTTTTTAACAGTAAAATTACTGTCTATTGACATAGAGATCAAAAGTTTTACTAAATTTCAGTTAAAAAAAAAGAGATGTCGACACAAACATGTGCACCCACTGAATATGTTTATAGTAATAACAAATAATGCTGAATTAAAAAAACTGATTAATTGCTTAAAATTACTTTGTCTCAGGTATTAAAATAGCAGATATAAACTTTGAAAGATCCCAACAAGAGATGTGCATTACATAAAGAAAGTAATTAAGCTTTGCTTTGCTGTAATAGCTTCTTGTAGCTTAATGGTAAAGTAAGCTTGGATTGAAAGTGATTTCCCAGATTAAAAAGGAATGCAGATTTGATTTCTGTCTAGAGACATTTGTTTTTTTAGTAAAATTTTTAATCTCCAAACCAGTAGATATTCATTTCAGTTTTTAAAACAGATCAGAGATATTTACTAAGCCCATAGACCCACTGTATATAATGTTTATAATAATAAGAAATAATGTTGGATTAAAAAATACATTGTTTGTTTTTATATATATAAATATACAGGTAAGATGAGAACAAATGAAGTATAATTCCTCTGTCCATAACATTTAATTTAAAAGAGAGCAAAATACAAAGTAGAGCTAAATATTATTTATTATATGAAATTAAAACAAAAACATCTTAAAATTGCTACACAATAGCAATCGTGTTTCAACACTACAAATTTGTCTTTAAGGAACTGGTAAATATCTTTTTAAAAAAGAAATTCAGATCATAAATACAAAACTGGCAAATTAATATGCAACCATTAAGTAAAGAGCATTCATATAAGATGTTAATGATACTAACTAAACACCTGTACATCCATATAAGATGTTAATAATACTAACTAGACATCAATACAGAGCTATAGTAAATCTAAATGAATCTTACAAATAGAATAGTAAGTCATATAAGGTGCACCACAGTTCATCTACTAATTATTATAAGAAAAAGTATTATCAAATTCAAAGTTTAACCATATTTTAAGGTAAAAGGTAGACTATGTCTATAACTTACAGTTAATTCACTTCTTTGGTTTAATAAGAATTTTTTATGAAAAAGTTTGATAATTTTTAGTTTCTTATGTAAGCATAAGAAACAAGGTTCATTTGGTTGGCTAATCATGGTAAAACCCACAAGCCTCCTTTTAACTTTTTTTTTTCAAAAAAAGAGGAAGTATTCTGTTTTTGAAATTGAAATTAATTGTTCACTCACCAGTAATCTACCATTGGCCAAGCAGACACATTTGTAGTGTTGAAACATGATTGCTATTGTGTAGTGATTTTTAACATGTTTTTGTTTTAATATCCTATAATATATATATATATATATATATATATATATATATATATATATATATATATATGGGTGGGGACCATAAAAATTGTTAAATCCAATTGAAAAATTTGTTATTAGCTAAAAATTAGTGTAGAACTATTTACTTTTAAATAAATTTATGCATATATTTGTGGAAAAGAGGATTTATAAATGAAAATTAACATTTACAATAATAAATTCAAATTCTTCTCAGGATACAAATGATAAAAATCAATCTAAAAATATGATTGTGGGTAATTTGATTAGCAAACAAAAATGTGGTTAATATTTTGATGCTCATTGATAACATTTTCAGAATATAATATTCTAAGAATGACATTTCTTAGTGGTTAAACTACTGGCTTATTTTTTTTATAGTTAATTACATCTTTCATAAATCAATTTTAATTAGTAATAATTTAACTTCTGTAATGTTACTTAGAAAACAAACCATATTTTATTGCATTTTCCAAAAATGGCTCAAAAATATTTTTTTTGGTAATACTTGTGAAGTTAAAGAATCTGGTATGATGATATTTACCCAGGCACCATAAATTACTTGTACCTAACTCTATAATGTTATAATATTAAATGTAAATAGGGGAGAGAGTATTATGTTATTAAATATAGCAATAACCATCAAATTGCTGCAAACAGCAAATTTTTGCAGTGATGAAATTTGATTAAACTTTTCCTCAAATGTACTTAATCCAAATATACTAATTAATGTTAAAGTAATTATCACTGATCTTCAAAATTCACTGATGTGATCATAGTACAAAAAATTTCTTTATTTACATGCATTCTATCACTTCACTAAAGTACTCCAGTTATTTCTTGGAAAGCCTATATAAAACTAAAATCAGTAAAGAAATGATCTTATAGTTAAATGTCCCCATAGAAAAACTGAAATTTTGCAATATGTGAAGTTGCAAATCAGTAACTTCTACCAATATCCTTACATTAGATTCACTAAATTTTCAGCTAGTTTAAAATAAAATTTTACTTTACAGTATTTATTTTTTAGAGGATGAAAAAATGAATCCATTATTCATTCCCTTATCTATTAAAGTTGTTCAGAAAGCAATATTTCATTTAAATATAGCAAAAGTGAAATTTGTTCAATCCTTATTTACATTATCCTCATCTTCATTGCCATATTCACAACGTTTCAGATATTGTATACTCCAGCCTTCTTCAGGTGATTGGAATTTTGAACCGAGCCCTTTAATTTGTCCACCAGAGTAGATTGTTCTAGTTCCACATACCATGCCTCTTCCAGCCAAAACATTGTGAATATGGCAATAAAGATGCGGATAACAGTCCGAATAATGTAAATAATGTAAATAACCGTAATATCTCAGAGATATAGACAGATATTGTTCAATCCTTGTTAATAATTACAAAAAATCCAATTCTTTAGGAAAGCTTACACTTATATGACATGAGATTTATTAAATGCATCCTGATTTGTAATGGCAATGACTTAATTAGTCATATAAATTGTGACATTATTGTCAATGTGATTAGACAGTAGACTGAGTTTTCTAATTGGAATATTCAACCATAGCTATGTAGGTAAGTGTGGATGAATGTAATAAAAGGTACTAACTTTAGCTTTGTCTGATACAAAGCCACACAGGAGGGAAAAGATTATGTTGCACAAAGATTCCAAGGATCTTATTTAAAACTCAATTTTTTAAAATTCTTACTTTACCTGAATTTAAAGACAAGCCACTGATGCTGGTAGAATATACACAAGAAAATGTCATATTATCTAGATTATTATAGTAAAGTCATTGAACAAAGATGTACAGGCAGTATAACGGTTAGCTGTGCAGAAAGTGGAATCAGTTAATTTTAGTCTAGTCTGTTGCATTCACTTTCCCATTATTGACCTTGGGAAAATCTAAATTTATCTTTTCTCTCTCAGCTATGGATTAAATAGCAAGGTAAACTGACCAGAAGGACAACCATGAATTAAAAGCCATAAAGAAGGCCACAGAATACCATTCCACTTTCCACTATATTTCTGAAGAAGTCATGGCAGTTCACAGATAACAAAAAATGGAAGCTGTGGAAAGTCATATGAAGGAATATAGAATTAAAAAAAATGAACTAAACTGAGTAAAAAATCAGAAATATACTTATTTCTGAATAATTTAAACCATAATGTAGTCTAGTGGTGTGTTAACAAAATCTTTGGAATGTTAGCAATGTCTTTTAATGCAAGAAAAATAAATAACAAAGCTAAGTAAATGCTTGAATAATCTATAAAAGTTACTAAATAAGATACAACAGAGTTTCAATGGTATTTGAACACACAGCACTTTGTTTACAAGAACAGTTTTCTAAACTGAGCTATGACAGTTTAAGAATTAGATGATAATAAACAAACATAAATTTATCATTGATTAGTCACTAAGAAAAACAGCCTCAAAGCATTTTCCCAGCTAGTACAAATAGTAGGAACAGTGAAAATGCATATTTATGTAGTCTGACACAGCTATTATCTGAAATTTTTACTCTCTAATGTATAATGTTTGTTGTATATGATTTATAGAAAAACATTGGGTTTAAGTGCATTAACCAGGAAGAAGATTATGTTGAGAATTAAACATTTGTTGTGTAAAATAAATATTTTTTTTTTATCATTAGGCTACATATTTATTGATAAACTTCTGTATATAACAATCAAAAGTAATGAATCTTATAATTTGACTGATCTTTGAGAAAGTGATTTTAAGGTAGTGATCACAAAGTGATGAACAAAAGAGTTTAAAAAATAGAAATACATGATTTTTACTGTTTTTATTGTAATGGAAAATAAAGCTGTTATTTGTACTATGCATTTAGTTTTTGCAATTAAAATATAATCTTTCAGTATGTTTTTCAGTTATTATTTTACCTATTTTTTACTAGGATGATTTCAAATATAGAGATGCGTTTGCAAAGACATTCATTCAGTAATAGAAGACGAGGCCATGGATTAGTAAAGGGATTCCCATCTATAAAAGGAACCCCAATTGCCAGAGGTAATTATTTATTCTTACTCCATTATTAACAAGTTTTTAATCAGCAAATAATATTAATAATATATTTGTTAAAGCAAGTATAATGTTGTTATTGCTATTTAAAATTTTTAGAAGTTTTTTAATATCTAAACCTTTGTCTTCAGAATATTTATGTAAGAACACTTTTCCAAATTTAAAATCTTGGTTCATTATTACTTTTATTTTTTCTTATTGATATCTTAGACAGATTTAGATAAATTTTTCTTGAGATATGGTTTGCACTTTTTGGTTCATTTACTATAAAAATTAATGTAAATTAATTTCAAAGTAAAAAATAAAGAAACAGTATTTAAAAATTAAGGTATAACACTAAGAGCTATTTGGAATACTAGATGAATGTAATAATAATGTACATAGAAAAGATATTTAATTAATCTGTAACATCTACTGGAAACAAAAAACCTGATGCAGATAGAGAATGAATTAAGTATGTACACAAAAATAGAAAAAGAGTGACAAGAAATCATTTTCTCACCAGATTTATTCAACTTGAATAGCATGATGTTCCTAAGAGACCTGAAAGACCTACCATGCATGCTCCAAAAAAAAAGTGATATGAAAGAGAATTTTATTAAAAAACTGGGATGATTATAATTCAAGCTTTACAAATGTCAATTGTGAATATTATTTTGGCAATAACAATCAGAAGATAACAAGGATATCAAACTACTATCTGGGAGTAGAAAACATAGCTTATGCATAATATAACTGTTTTCAATTGATTTTGAAAACAATGATTTATAGATTCTAGTAAGCGTTTACAATTGTATGGCTGAGAATGTATCTGTTTTTAGGAATGTGTAACATAATTAAGACTGTTTGCAGCAGAAAGTTAAATGTAATAAATATTCTTTCACTTAGTAAGAAATAGCATAAATGGCATTCATTTTATGAATATCTATCCTATTATTATATAATCGGCAGAGAAAGTTTAAATCCAGATCTGATGTATAAAAACAATGATTCAAGCTTCTGAGATGATTTCTCAGTAGCTTTATTCTCATTCAAAGGTTGTCAAATTAGTTACAATAAGCATTGTAAATATAAATAATTTTGTTTTGTAACTATACTTTCTAAATAATAATTTCCCTCTAAGTGCTTTTTGGAAAAATCATAACCTATTTCATTTTTAACTTAATGCTAATTAAAATAATTGGCAATTATAATATTTCATTAAAATGGATGTCTGTTTTATTCCAGATTGTTATGAGCTCTACCGGAATGGATTCAGAGTATCAGGTGTTTACCCAATAAAGTTACCTCAGGGAAATGTGCTAAATGTTTGGTGTGACATGTCACCAAAGAATGGAGGCTGGACTGTAATCCAAAGAAGACATGATGGGTCAGAGAATTTTACTCGGGACTGGGATGATTATACTTTTGGGTTTGGAAATGTAAATTCTGAATATTATTTCGGCAATGAGAATATACATCAGATGACAAAGAAAGGGAACTACTCCCTGAGAATAGAGCTTACCGATTGGGAAAACAACACGGCTTATGCACAATATGACCATTTTTCTATTGATAGTGAAGACGATGATTATCGACTCCATGTAAGTGGTTACAATGGTACAGCTGGGGATGCACTTAATAAGTATCATAATGAGATGCAGTTCACCACAGTAGACAAAGACAATGATGAATGGCACAGTAATTGTGCATTGAAGGACCAAGCAGGTTGGTGGTACCGTGCATGTGGATTTAGCTCTTTGAATGGAATTTATATCAGAGGGGGTAAAACTGATGCAATACCAGGTGGGTTCATCCGGGGAATTATTTGGTACCACTGGAAAAAGAATTATGGTTACTCAATGAAAAAGACTACAATGAAAATAAAGCCACTAGTTGGCATTCACATGGAACAAGAGATAGCTTTAAATGCACACAAGAAGAAGAAGAGTGAAGGAAGAAATGGGCTGACAGCTGAAGAAGAAGAAGCTTTGTTGGAAATTGGAGTCAGGCGAATAATTGGGAAAGATTTGATCCTAGGAAGACCAAAAGACCTTTCTGAAGAACTGAAGGAAAAGAAGGAGAAAGAAGAAAGAGAGAAGTTGTTAGCTGAACGAGAGAAAATAGCAAAGGGACAAGAAGAAGAAAAGATTGAAGGAGTTATGTCAGAGAAAGGAAAATAAAGATAGGAGGTTTTTTGGGAAATAAAAAAGAGGACAGTATAATATTTAGAATTTTTTTCTATGGTAGTATTTTGTAAGATGCATAGCAAGATTTCACTGGTGAAAAATAACAAAGTGAATTTATCTACTGGAAAATTTTTAAATATGCTGCTTAATAAAAATAAATTTATTTCTATATTTTACCTATAAAAATTATAAAGAAAAAAGACATTCCAATTGAACAAGGGTAAGACACAAAACATAAAAATATAAATATAAATTTTCTATATACATCTGAACAAATATTCATGTATACACAAACATATATAAATATAATTAAATAACTTTATGTCAATTAATGAAATATTAAACATGCATGTACAAACATATATCAATTTCTCTGTATACATTTGTGTTTCCATATATACATATAGTTATATATAAGTGATTATGTATAGATAAAAACACAATCTACCAAGTACAAATAAACCTTCCTGCAATATTTTCTATATGGAAACACAGCCTTCATAAGCACTTTATGCAAATATAAAATGGATATAAATTCACTTGCAGGCATATAAAAATACACACACACACACACACACACACACACACACACACACACACACACACACATATACACTTTTATGTATGCATATAACATAGATACATGTACACAAATATTTTAAAAATGGTTGCACATGAGTACATAGTTTCATAATATATTCATACTAGCATATATGTTTATATATACTCATACATACACATATAAGTAAAAATAACCTGCTATATATAAATATACAAACATGTTTAAGCAAAGGTTATAAATATAGCACCTGCCACAGCACATTGACAAGTTTTAAATGATTAAATGAACAAAAGCATATTAAGTATTTGCTCAATTTCCTGGATGCTTAATAAATGTATCCTTGTGCCAGACTTGGCTTTGTTGATTTGTTCATGCTAAATATTATGTATTATTAATATGAATTAGTATGCATTCACAACCAATAACTTTGAGAAGAGACATAAATATTCCATCTTTGTCCAAACAGTTGAACTCACTTTGTCATTAACCACATCATCTAATTCCTTTTACAATTTTCATGTATATAGTCCATACTAAAGAAGAATAAATATTTTATGT
>OZ038484.1:85227334-85334834 GCA_964036315.1 Acanthosepion esculentum
CACATTCCTGTACAGAATTATATGGGTGGTAGCAGTGGCAGAACTCCATTTTTGAGGCCCTGAAGCTTGAAAAGATATGGATGCTCCTTCACAACCAGCAACAATAGATTTGAGGATCCAACTGCCAAAATGTTGGCTATAAATAGATTCTGGTAAGCTCAACAAGCCCATTACAGCCAGGAGTTTAGGTACTGCAAGCTCCCAAGAAAATTTTGAAATTTAACCAAAATTTAGAGGTCATATGAAATGAGTATTAGAGCATATTAAGGCCAACATTAGTTACTTCAATCCATTGGCTTATGGTTTTACCACTAAAACAGACTTAATTTAATAACAAACATTTTGTGGAAGAATTCACTAATTAAAAAAAAATTGCTTTAGGGACCTCAAAGTTTAAGCTTCATTAGTTTCATAGTAGATCCATTATTGGGTATGGGTGAATAGTATCATTACTGAATTAACCAATCCAACTGGTATATTAGCAACCATTTTCTGTTGCTATCTTGTTTCTTAAAAACAAACACTTCTTCTATTTTCAAATTATACATGTCAAGAAAGCTGTAAAATGGATCATCTGAACCATTATACTGACAACATCAACAACACAATGAAGGAATTCAGTAGTTTGTATGCATATGTGTGTGGGAATGTACACAAATATATATTTATATTATATTTATACAATAGAGAAAACAGATTTTACAAGTAAATGATTGTACTGGTTGACAGTGCTAAAGAAGACTGTTTAGTCCAGGTATACAGGCTATTCTTGCTTTAAATATGAATATCAAATTATATACAGCATGGTTAAACAGAATTGTTTATATAAATATTGGCATTTTCTTATATATTCATATTATACTGGCATTAGATTCTTATACAAATTCATAAACCATTTTCTGAGATTAATGATTAAAAATGGTTTCAAACAAATAAATCCTTTAAATCTTAAAGAAGACAATCCATTATCAGACTGATGCTAAAAAATCATAAAGCTTTACCAAAGAATAAAAACCACATCACTTGAAGACTTCAAACAGCAGCAACAAAAATGGTTAGTACATGAAACTAGAAGGGAAAATAATGATATAATTAAAATGTTAACTTTCTATACTACCAAAAACTAAAGATTCGGAAAGAAACTTCCATCAGTACTAGAAACAGTGATAACAGTGGATTTGAGAAATCCAATTTCCTGAAAAACTATTCTAAGAAATAGATCAACTGACAGTAACTATTTGATCAATGAATGCCAAATATTTCCTGTATGGATACGGATATTTTTACCATTACTATTACTAAACATATTGTTGATTAGGAAATAGATGTGTATTTATGACAAAATAGTGTAGATATTTTTGCTTAATAAATTTTTAATTTAAAAATAAAATGGCATTATGGCAATAACTAGAGATTTCAAACATCACAAATTTGATATTTATTTAGCTTAATGCTAATTAACAGGAGCATTCAAGCATATTTGACATTAAGTTTAACATTCTTTTAATTACTGAAATGACACTAATCTATAAACTTTTATTACTTTCGGAATAAAACCAGCTTTAAGTTTGCAGTTCATCTTATTAGATTTGTATACCTATTTTTTTAATTAACCATTATATTCCATTTAATATAAAATGTACAAATAACATTTAAAAATTTGAACAAGCCTTATTATTCGGACTGGCATGCTCATCTTGGTTGTTATACTCACAAATATATCCACTCAAGTTCTCTCTAGCCTTCTTCAGGTGTCTGTCATTGTATTCACTAAGCTTCTCAGTATTTTGATCTGAAACCTTTATTTAATCCACTTGTTGCTTGTTTCTTCCATAAATGACATAAACATGAATAAGACTGGTGAGTATTAACTGAAATGAAATATCCACAAAACATGGAAAGCAAAATGAGAACACTACATTTGTGAACTGAATAAAAAAGTCAGTTTGAAATTCCAAGATGGCTGGCAGGTATGAAGGCAGATACCTGAAGGAGGACAGAGCCAAAACAGTATGAGCATAACAACCAAGATGAACATGCAGATCTGAATAATAAGGCATATAATAATAATAATTAATCATCTTAAAAAATTCTTACATAAATTAAGGGTACATACCTTTATCATTCTTACACCTCTTGGACAGATTACAAACTCACTATTATAAAGTTGTTTCTGGCATTGTTGTGTTAGCTGGATGCGTCCAGTCTGTAAAGGAGTCAAAAATATTTTTGCATAAACTATGAACAATTCACTATTTGATTAATTAAACTATTTAAAGATATGTTTGTTAGATACCAAATGCATAATCTCTGTAATATATTATATAATATTATTAGGTATCAGTATTATAAATTGTAATATTAATATGAATTTAATTAAGAAATTATTTAGCCATTTGTAAATATTAAACAGATTTCTGAAGAGTCCTAGAGAATTTTACTGTACAGAACTTAATTTCTGGCAAAGTCAATCAACATTATAATTTATATATTTGCTTCGACATTTAATTAAATTTTCTATTTTCTGTAATTAAACAATAAGAAATAATAAGCAATGATTTTGTTAATAAAATTGCTTTACCATTATTTTTGTATGTTAAGACAGACTGGAAAATTTATTTTTCACAATTATTGCAGTATTAAAGAAATTAAGAAAGGACTGATACCAAACTACTGTGGTCCATTCTTGAAGCAGTATTCACAGTGTCTCCAAATAAGCAATATTGATAATTCTTTAAACCCACCACACCAGATACCACACTACCATAGTCCATTCCTAATAATAGAAGAAAATAAAATAATGAATCATTGTTCAGTGGTATAATATTGCAAAAGAAACAGTAAATCATTTAGTAAAATGATTTTTTTAAGTGGCTTTTAGTTTCTGTGATTGCATGCAATCATAAATTAATAATTAAATCTTGAGCAGATTTCTAATGTAAATTTTAGGTACTTTAATGATGACTAGAAATACCCATGAAAATTTTACGGTTTTGCTATTTGAATTTTCTGATATATCATAATTCTTAACTTAATGATTGAATAAGCTCCTTCTTTACAACAACAAAATATCAGTAGAAATTCCCCTATTGCCTCATTAAATATTTGAACTTAACAACTTTACCAAAATATTGCAATGACAATAAGGCAGGTCATTATTTAAAGAAGTAAGTGGGTACAAATGAAAAGATTTGAAATTGACAAGTTTTCCATTTTCCTGAATCAGACTTTAAACACATGAGAGCATTATTTCCTCTATATCCTCTATCTTACTTTTCTTTCATTCTTTTGAAATCAAACAGCATCTTTGATATGTCTTTTCCATCTTTCCTCACACTCAAACTGTAATTGTTCATTATTTATGAGGTATTGGCAAGGTGCAATGTACATGCTAATTAAGGAACATGCAGAATCATATGATTGTATGATCACAGATATTTTCATCGTTAAGTAATTGAGAGGGTACATGGCCAAGTGGTTAGAACATTAGCATTTCAACCATGAGACCTGGGTTCAAATTTCACCATAGTCAATTTGACTTCTTGATAATATCAGCCTGAGGTGACAAACCCACCATTCAAAATTGACTGAAAACCGCACCATGGGTTGACCCAAGCCTTGTGAGAGAAATTGGGTAGACAAAACTATTTGGAATCTGTCAATGGTTGTACTAGCATAAAGTCATAAGCCATCATGACTGAAGAATTAAGTGTACTGGCCTTGTTCAAACTGTTGATCATGACATTATGTGCTCTCTCCCAGAAACTGTAAGTAAGGTCTACTCAGCATAATTGCAGTATAAACCACTAATTGGCTCTGTGGGTGTTGAACAAACAGAAATGTGTCTCAGCAAGCATCTTCAGTAGAGATGAGCTAGCCACTCTAGCAGACAGTTTACTATATCACAAGTTTTCAATGAAATGATAGAATAAGGTATAGGTAGAGAATGACTTATTAATGAATATTGCTATTTTTTTTCAAATCTATCAACCTTCTTACAAAAGACTTAAAACCATCGTATCTGTGTTTGTATATATACTGTAATTTAATTTTGATCCATAAGTTCACAATTTCAGTCACAATTAAGAATGTAGTTAAAAGTCCATTGAATTTGAATCAGCATAACTGAAATGATAAAATGTCACCTATAAAAATAAACACAATTAGTTTTATATGCTTGTATGGGAAGCCATTAATAGCACTGAAAAATGTTCTTTATTCATTGAAGTTTTATGCAAAGTTTTCTAAACTTATCAAGCATTATTATATGCCATATTACAAGATATTTAAGGTAGCTAATGTTCAACAAAAATGAACAAAAACCATTTTAGGAAACAAATTGTATAATAAAGCCAATGTTATAACTTATCTGGAAAACATTTGGCTTTAATTTTCTCTTATCAAATAAAACATTTTCTCAAAGACTAATATTGTTAATATCTGCTACTTGAGAAATTTGTGACATCATCCATCAGAAAATAAACCATGAAAAAAACTATTCATTGTCATTGAATATTAAAATACAAAACATAGTGCTAGACACAGTTTTAGTGCTAGAACAGAAGAAAAGCATTTGAAAAATTAAATAATATCAAAAGAATTATAGATAAATTCTTACTTAGCCAATTATCAGAATACTTCTTTGATTGCCCAACCAATAGTTTTCTCTTTACTACTAGAGGGCCACCTAGTAAACCTAAAATGCTGACAAAACTAAATGATTTTAAGATCCTTGCTTTATATAATCTTTAAATTGCTTACATGTTTAAAAAATTTATAGAGACATTATGAAAAATATAGGTTATCGCCCCATGGTTGATAAGCCCTCCCTGCTCCCTAGTAGGGAGATCATTTATCTGATAATAATGGGTAAGAACCAAATTTAGGTGCCAAAGGGATTTTAGGCACCAATGATGAGAGGCTTTAAGACCAGCAAGCTGAATGGACGTGTTTTAGCCTACTCCAGGAGCAGGCAATGCTGGCCACAAGCAAACCTGAATAATCCAAGGACAAGCAGTCATCGGAAGAAGATCAACATCAGATAAGTGTTTCAATCAATTTCAAACAGATACATGTATTTGAACATTGCCGCCGATGCCGTGACATTAACTGCTAAAGGAATATGTTTAGCAATTTCTCCATTCTCATTCTCATTGTATAATGTATTGCTTATATAAAGTATGCCTTTTTTAAACTGTTCAATTGTCTTGTCTTTTGTTCATCTGTCACTACTCATTTGGGGAGTCACTAAATTTCCCATAAAATTCTTAAGAAGTTATTTGAATGTTTAAAATCTCAAATTTTAAAAAATCCTTTAAATACTATAGCAAACATGATTTTACTCCTAAATGCCTCAAAAGGTAAGCTATAATAATTAAAAGATTTTTAAATCATATATGATAAAATTTGATACTTCATTATTGCTAATATTGTCATGCATTACTTTTAATTCTTTTTGTAAAGCTAAAGGGAAATTTAATATGAAAAATGCAAAGCATTAAATTCATGTCCTCTATAAACTATGTTAAAATCTATAGCATTAATATATATGTGTGAGAGAGAGAGAGAGAAAGAGAGAGAGAGAAAGAGAGAGTTTTTGTGTGTATGCATAATCATTTTATTATCTGTGTTTATTTATGATACCTGCTTTGATTCCATCTTTCAAATGTTTTAAATGAGTTCATATATATATATATATATATATATATATAGTATTTATTAAAAAATTCTAACATAAGCATGTTAAAACAACATTACAAAAATAGACATTTTGTTTCAACACTGCTCTACTCTGTATTGTGTGCTCTTTTAAAAATAGTGTTTTTGGTTATTGGAATTTTAATCCATCTATACCATTCCTACACTTGTGTGTTATATATATATATATATATATATATATATATATATATATATATATATATATATATATATATATATATTATGTTGTTCAGAAAATATTGTTGTATTTTTGGAGGCAGAATAAAAACCTGTTTCAATATTACATGATACATTTATTTGTTATCATTAACATTGACAAAATCCCACTGTGAATTGTTTCTGTGATCTGAATAAAATTTAAAAAAAGGAAAAGTCAATAGGAATGTTGAGGCACATCCTTCCAACTTAAGGATTTGATCTTCTCTTGGTTTTAATTTAGTGAATGAATCAGAATCAAATCCACAATCCCAAAGGAAAAAAAGAATTTTTTTCACAGTAGAGTTTTGCCAGTTCTAATAAGGATGATCTTGATAAATGTAACAAATTTTTATTTAATCTCCAAAAATTTAATTTTTACTTTAGAACAATCTAATAATTTTAAGCAGTAAAAAGTAGTTTAAAGTGACATGTAGCCTTTAGAGTAATCTCGGACACTGTTTCTTTGTGACTCAGTAATGTAAATGTAATACATGTTATTACCAATTTCCAAACTAATTTCTTTACTGAGATTTTCCAGGCTGTGTTCTCTACATGAATGGATTAAGTCAAGTGCACAACGAGCAACATCTTTAGCATGATTGGGTTTACCATCTACTCCACCAGCCAAAAGCAATAAACCATCATTTTCTTTGGTTTCCACCTTTAAAAAAAGAAAAGAAATTAAAAATCAAAAAGGTGAAATGACATTTATTACAAATTGTCTGATAAATTGAAGCTAATGAACATAACACTCTTTCTTCATTCCATTTGGATATCATTTTGTGTTTCCAGTGGAAACCAAAATTAAAACATTACTCATATCACAATTGAAATCATTAACCATATATTTTTATAGTGTATCATTGTAATACATATCTCTTTTAAATCATTTATAATGTATGTTTGCATCATATTCAATATAAATGATGTCCCAAAATTATAGAGGGTACATCGAATATATTCTTTATGCAAGATTTTATTAGTAAAATAATTATAATCATTGATAAAATGCTTGTGGACAGAATATATATTTTGTGAATAATGTATACAATATATATTTACAAAAGAAATATATTTGTCATCCAGTTATAGTAAATTATTTTCAATGCATTTCTGTAATCATTTACAATCATCAAGTTTTTGTATTTTTTTCCCTTTTTTATTCACTGGTCTACTGGAAATTCAACTCCCAAGAAACAGTCAATTCAATATGAAAACTATCTTTACTTTTCAGACTATAATACTGTGTTTAGACATTGTCACATGACATTTTATTAGCAGATTTAAGTTTTTGAAACACCATGAATGCAGCTTTTGGCTACTGATAAAATTTGTCAGAACAGCAATACCACCATACAGTATTGTATATTGTTCTATATATAAAATGAAATTATTAGGTGATGAAAATCAGTAGACAGTGTAGACTCAAATAGAACAAGAATCAAGGTGTAAACCTGGGACCATTCAATGTTATCCTAGATTTTATATTGAAGCCAAATATGCATATATTTTTATAGCCTATTTGCATATTTCTCATCCAAATGTTATACAGAATTTTCTCTGCACACACACGCACACACGGACACACACACACGTGTATGTGTGTGTGTGTGACAAAGTTGAAAATGTTTTTGCGTGATATGCTTCATCCTTTATGATTTTTATGAGACTAAATTTGTTATGTTGGTGCAATTACACATGCACACATTTGTTAATATATATCCCATATCTCACACGGTGATAATAGAAGATCTGTTAGAAATGATGATGAAAAGAAAAAGAATCTAAATTAAATTATCTAGATTATATACCAAAAAAATTCAAATTCCCACCATGTGTAATCGCACCAATGTAACAAACTTAGTCTGATGAATTTCTAAAGGATAAAATGTCTCACCCAAAAAGCTTTTTTCCACTTTGTCATACATTTTTCACCTTAATATTGTTCTTGATATATAAAAATTTATATATCATCATCTTTATATATATATATATATATATATATATATATATATATATATATGTATGTATGTATATGTATATGAAATTAATCAAAACTTCTGTAAGGATTAGTGATAATATAACATTCAACATAGTGATATTTGAAAGCACTCAAACCAAAACCTAATAATTTTGGAGAAGTCTCTTTATAAATCTGATTTGGATGAATGATTGTTTATATACACACAAAAACAATATAATAAAAAATAAGCAGTCCTTGTTTGTCAAATTCAAGAAAACATTTTTAATGTGCATGTGTATTTATGTGCATATGTTTGTGTATTTATGTGCATGTGTTTGTGTATTTATGTGCATGTGTTTGTGTATTTATGTGCATGTGTTTGTGTATTTATGTGCATGTGCATGTGTATTTATGTGCATGTGTTTGTGTAAATTTGAAGGAAGTTAAAGGGGAGGAAATTAGTAGCGAAGAAAAGGAAAGGTAAAACAAGAAAGAGAGAAAGAGGATAACTGAATAAAAGTCTTAAACAAAATAAGATTGAAGATTATGATAATGGTAATATTAGCCATTTCCTTATAAGGAAACATTTTGCATTCATTGGCTGAGTAGCCAGTTATTCTGTAGGTTGACATTTAAAAAATCTTTAACTTAAGACAATTTTTCAGGAAAATAGGTTTCTCAAGTCTAGTAGCTGTTATCACTCTTTCCAGTATTGATAGAAGTTTCTTTCCTTACCTTTTATTTGAGTTACATATGATATCCACTTTAGTTGTTGCTTTTATTGAAAATCCTCAAGTGATGTTTCTGTTATTTGGTACAGTTCTTTGTTTCTGCTTCTGTAGCACCAGTCCACAATATTTGAAAAATTGTCGTCTTTGCCAACACCCACAGTCTTCACTTGCTCAAAGCCACTTTTAACCATTGATCTGAGAAAGTGGTTGTATACAGCTGACTGTTTAGATATTTCTGAATGAGTTTGGCACTATGCATGACAGCCGTATGAAAGTCTCAGTTTGATGTGGGTATTTAAGAACATTGACTCGAGTTTTCAGGTTAATGTTTTGGTTTTATAGCAATTTGTGGTGTTGGGCAAAATTATATTTAGCACAGCCTATACTCGGACTTTTTTTCATATTTTTCATTCTATCTATTAATGCTGAACATATATAATAAAACCTATCTTTAATTTTATTTTAATCTATTTCTTAAAATAGATTAAAAATAAAAATACTTTTTATACAAATAACCCTTTACTGTGAGAGGGTTGTAGGTATTTGTAATATGTATATATTAGTGAGCAATATCCTAATAATACAGCCTCTCCACTCCAACCTTTGGTTAAAAATAAAAACATGCTAGCAAAATTGTTTCTCTTGAGGAACAATCTTCAGTAACAGAAACTTTTGGTCATGAAAAATCGATTTATCTGATTTATATTTTCATTCTAGTAAGGATACCTGTGAAAGTACTAACAAAGTACAGTCCACACTTAGGCAGGTGTATCTAATTTCATTCACAGCGTGTATAATGGCTTTGAATCATGCAGATAAATGTTAAAGCTTACCTTAAAGACATTGTGATGGCTAATAATTTTATTAAGCCATTGGAAGATTTCACAGATATTCCTCATCAAATCTCTGGCATTCTTAGTTTGGGAGATATCAACAAATCGACTGTATCCAGTTATTGAGCAGAACATAAGTGTTACTTCGTCAATTGTCTGTGAAATAATAAAGAGTAAAAATTAATAGTATGCTTCATTGAAGATAACAAGAACTAAAATTAGTGATATTTGACTATTTTTAACAGAAACACCGTCAGTTAAATATATTTCAATAAAAACTGGGAAGAAAAATGATGAAAATTCTTTAAAAAAAATAAAAAGTAATCTTAAAATGATTCAGTGGTGCAGCAATTCATATCTGAAGATTCCCATCTAGTAGGGTAGCTAGCTAATTCCTGTTGCAGACGCCTGTTCAGGCACATTAGTGTTTGTTCAATACCCACAGAGCCCACCTGTAGTTTATACTGCAACTATGCTGAGTGGACCCTAGTTACAGTTTCTGGGAGAGTGTGCATTATCTAACATGATCAACAGTCTGAACAAGGCCAGCACATGCAAACCCTTGGTCATGGTCATGATGACTTGTAACTTCATGCTAGCACAACCATCATCAGCTCCCAAAGGGTCCTGTCTACCCAAATTCACTCACAATGCTTAGGCCAACCCTTGGTATGGTTTTCAAGCACTTTCCAAAGGTGGCAAACACTGGGATCATCTCCTCCAGATTGATAAAATCAAAAAGTCACCTTCCTGACAAATCAACCATGATTCGAACCCAGGTTTTATGGTCAGAAAGCAAATGTTCTAACCACTTGGGAACATGCCCAGATTACTTATTTACTTATTACTTATGTAATTCACTTCTTACCTGCCATGTCTCTTCAGGATTTTTTCCTTCTTCAAGCTGGATACCAATATTCTTTGGAATTATAGAATAAAGCAAATCTCTGCTAGCCTGTTGGTATTCTTTAGCTTTCTTTTTGACTAAATTTGTTTCTTGAATTTTCTGGATTGTCTGAAAAACAGTAACAATTGCTCATAAAACAAACATTTTAAAATGAAAAAATACTAACTGAATTTTAGGTTTTTTTTCTTTGTTAGAAGTACAGTACATCCCAAAATATATGCTCACACTTGGACATTTTGAACATGTGAAATTACTCCTAATTTAAGCATAAAATATTTAATGTTATTATATCTAATCTTTATTATTAGATTTAATCTTAATTATAAGACTATTCAATGAAACTTATAACAAAAATGAATATTATAGATATTAACAAATAATCTATATATATATTTTCTTGACAATTTTTCTCACCAGAATCTATCTTACACATTTATAAGTCTACCATTCATCCTTACTTTGAATATTGCTGCCACATCGGATCTGGTGTGTCTGCTGTATATTTAGAGATTCTAGATAAAATACAAGAAGAATCTGCAATGCTATTGGTCTTGACCTGACATCTTAGCCTCAGTCATTTTCTTTCCCACTGTCATAATATAGCTTCCTTGTGCCTTTTTTAAAAATATTTTCATGATAATTTTTCAGATGTGCTGTCCTTTTTTGTACCTAGACATTATGAATTTAAGTGCAGTACTAGATTGGTATCAAGGTTTCATCATTTTACAGTTGAAATGGTTAGATGTAACAGTAAGTTCTATGCTAACAATTTCTTCTATCACATTTCTCACTTGTGAAACTCTCTTCTGGCTTGTTGCTTTCCAGTCAACTTTGATCTTCAAAAGTTTAAATGCAAAGTCAATAGTTATCTTCTTAATTCCTGTTCTTTTATTGTTCTTTCTCCTTAATAATGTTTTTTTTCTTATATTCTCTCACACTCAGTAATCTGTGTCATAGTGGCTTTATTATCTTGCTTGTAGTGAAATGACATACACACACTTATATGTATACACAGGGTACAATAGGTAAATTGTTGCCATTTTATATTTTTAATTTTGCACATGTACATTGTTAGTTTTTGATTTTGTTGACTGCACAGCATTGTAGGCTCAGTTGGGCAGAGAAAAAGAGCACCATGACACAATTCAACCTACCAGAAATTTGGAAATGGTATACTGTACTGCTTGGCATTCGGGCTGGAAGCTCCAATACAAATGTTTTAGTGTTTGGGTGTCAGTCTGAGGACAGTGCAGAGGATTCGGAAACAATTGGATGATATATCCAGTCAACATCATGGTGTTTGGAGTGATCACTAGTGATGGCAATATTATGCCTCCATTCATCTTTCCACTGAGCTTCAGACTCAACACAGAAGCCTACATCAAATGCCTCGGGAAGATACTGCTTCCTTGGGTCAAGAGGGTGGCTGCTGGAAGACCCTATGTCTGGCAAAAGGACTCTGCACCATGCTGCACAAGCAGGAGAACCCAGTCATGGCTGTCATACAGTTTCTGTGACCACATTACCCATTACATCTGGCCACCTAACTCCCCAGATTGCAACCTCCTTGACTATGTGAGGTGCAGTTGAGCGAGAGAACAACAAAACTCCTTGTAATGGCAAAGTTGAACTGAAGGCAAAGATTATGGCAGCATTCACCAATTTAAACAAAGAGATTGTTCAGAAGTGCTGCAGGAGATTCCAGAGTCATCTGGAGGCTGTGGTTGAAGCCACTGTTGATTTTATTGAATAAATTTACTCTTTAGTATTTCAATATATTTTTGTGTAATTTTGGTAAATATATCTGTTAAAATGAGATGTCAATTTTGCATAATTTACTTGACAGTTTATCCATCACACCCTCTCTGTGTGTGAGTATATATACATATATATATATATATATATATATATATATATATATATATATGATAAAATAAAAGAACAAACAGGAAACATATATCAATCTGACATGTTTCACTTTTATTAAAACAGAGACTGAGAGAAAACAGACAAAAAGACAGAAAACACTGGTATTTTCAATTATGCTTGGGCAATCAATCTCTCATTTTGTATCAAAACAATGCTGGACATAACTTTGATTTCACTAATGTCACCCTAATTAAAAAAGAACATAATTCTTTAAGGAGAAAATACATGGAAAGCTTAATAATAAAATTATTACCAACTATAAACACATGCTTAAAACATTATATTACATTGCCATCTTTCTTTGAATCCATTCTTAAAGAATCTAACCTATCTATCTAATACAAGGAATACATTCTTAAAGAGGTGAGCCATAAATTAGAAACCTGTGACTCCCCACCTGCATGGGCTGACTGCACAAAGCTAAAGATAAAACCACCCAGCTAGACAGATACATGCACACAATTACAAATAGACATTACCATCTGTTGCCCACTTAGACATAAAAGAATCTTCACAAACCTACATACACATAGAATTATCCACAGTTTTATTACATGTAACACATGTCTGACCAGAGAGAACTAACACAAACATAATTGAAAATACCAGTGTTTTATATCTTTTTGTTTGTTTTCTCTCAATCTCTGATGAAGCTTTAATAAAATTGAAACATGTTAGATTGATATTTATATATATAGATTGATATTAGCTTCATATTTGTTCTTTTATTTTATCATCCTGTCAAATTCTGATCCATATTGGATCTGCAATTTATCTTTAACTCTCTCTCTCTCTCTCTCTCTCTCTCTCTCTATATATATATATATATATATATATATATATATATATATATATATATGCATGTTCAGGATATTCTGTGTAAAGTAAACAATAATATCTATTGTCTAAGTAGTTCATGAAGGATTTAGTAACAGATATAAAAACTCATTGGTGTAGTTTTGCACAAATCTACAACAGTGGGGTACCAATGGATATTGAACTTGTAATATTTATTCCCTTCAAGTGTTGACCAACTAACTGACATTTTTAACCTTTACTTCTGTGCTTCTTGTCATGTCTTTTTATTTTCGTGAGTACTTAGCTACAATTCACAAGACATGTTGAATGCTAATATGAACAAACATCAATAATGTTAATCTGACAATAACAATTAAATAGAAGGGAAAAAAAGCCAGTAACATTTTATATGTACATTAATTCAGTTTTAGAAGCACATTTCTTTTATCTAAAATGATTATATATTGACACATTGTAGTAATACAAGAATTTACCTTATCAAGAGTGAGTTCAATGTTTGATGCATGCTGGTGGCCAACTAGAATCATATCTCGGCTGTTGTCAGTCATACTTAAATCATTTAAATATAATCCTTTCATCTGTAAATCTTCCAAGTTCTCAATTCTGTAATAAACAATATCTCAGTTCTTATATAAAGAAAAAAAAAATTTTTTTAAAATAGTGCACAAAAATATATTCATATTACAACCTAATTTTGTTAATAATGCTTGTCTCAATACGAGATCACTGACAATCCTTTTTACCCAATTTTCAATGTATAAAATGAATACCAAGATTTATTTGAATAAATGTTAAGTAAAAATTTCCAAAATTTCCTGCATTTATTTTGGCATATACCTCCTGAGGTCAGGCCATACTATCAATATACTACCTTATATCAGATTTTATTGTTTATTTTAAAATGCAAATGGTATTAACCTATACATACTAGTAAAACTTTCATGATATATAAAAGTCAGTCGTAAAGTAATTCCTGTTCTTTACAATGGATTTAATATTAGAAACACACAAAACATACCAAAATAAACACAGAAGTCTATGGATTCCAAATCTAGTCCTCAACATTTCTCGTCCTTCCTTTGAATGATCATATATATATTTGAAAAAGGATTATGTATATAAAAAGTGAAAGTAACTCCACAATTTTTTCCTGGGTTTCAATACATTTCATAGTTTATAGCAAAAGCAAAAAAAAATCCAGACTAATCGTTTTAAAATTAAATTAGAAAAACATTACTTTTTGACCAACCCTTATATTCATATAATACATATAGGATGTAAATTACAGCTTATAATATCTCATTTTAGAAATATTTACAATGTTATTTGATAGTTTGAGATTTTATTATGCAACTTGAACATTGTTCCTTCATATTGTAAAAAATATATTTCTTTTATATATATATATATATCATGGACTCTACCATCAATGATTGACATGGGCTGTTGACCCACACATACCATTAACTATTTTACAAAGTATAAGTGTCAGGCAGCTCAGTTGCTAGGAACAGACAGCCAGACAACCTGCACATATGACTTGATCATAGTGGTGAAGGCTTTGTGCAGAACCAACCACACTTTTTGAAGAGCCAAATACAGAGACCTGGTGTACTACATGCCACAAGGTCCCCAAACGACCTTCTGCAGGTTTTGAATTCAGAGTTGTCCTTCTCCTAGACCAGTTGTCATCCTAGGATATAGAACCTAGTCTGTCCTGCTATTTACCCATAGCTGGGGGGAAAAGAAGTGGATTCATACCTTTCCCAAGGGTATTAGCATGTAAGTGAATGTAATGAATTTGACTGAAATTTGAACTCAGCTCTCTGATTCCTCAGTCTGAGCCATGATCCATTACTCCACCATGCCTCCATTATATATATATATATATATATATATATATATATATATATATATATATATATATATATATATATATATATATATATATATATATATATATATATATATATATATATATATATATATAGCTCCTGAAAATGTATATATATATATATATATATATATATATATATATATATATATTAGCTCCTGAAAAATTAATTTCGGTTGAGCCCTCTGGTTTGAGGTGTGAATTTGTAAACAGTGACTATTTAAGCTAATACTGCACGACTCTTCGACAGAATTGAGTCACTCACAGTCACTGTGTGTTTATCTGAATCTAAAAATAAACACGCTAAAATTCACCCTCATCCTGTACCGTACGCTGACGGCTTAGTGGGAGAAGTTCGGACTGACGCAAATTCAGTCGGGTTTCGATCCTAGCTAGAGGCAACTGGACGTCTAGCCACACTGATGAGCTGTGAAACAGCGAAACAGTCTGTCTGTGGATGACAAATATATATATATATATATATATATATATATATATATATATATATATATATATATAGTTTTAAGGTATGCTATATTATGGGATAAAGTGATCAATATCAGGGATAGAGTGTATGCAACAGTCTGTTTCATGCTAAATGCAATTGTCAGGTAATATGTGTTGTGTTTTTGCTTGACTTTTTATATATACAGGTCAGTGATACATTGTGGGTTGTCTATTGCATTGTAGGTAGTCAGTTGTATTATTATAGTAGTTATTTTGGTGGGTGTGGTTTGTTAATTTGTTTATTATTTACTTAGTTTATTTCCTTATTTATTTGTCTGGATTAATTTATTTTAATTGTTTTTGTTTATTTATTTTATTTTTGATTTATTTTCATTTATTCTTGTTCACCTTTAAAACAAACAAATATCTCTCGCAACCCAAAGAACAAGACAACTTTGAGTAAGACTTGACTAACTTAGTAAGAAACATAAAATTCCATAAACAACAAGATGCCTTTTAACAGGCTAGTAAAGATTTGCTTCTGAAAAAAAGTAAAAGAATATATAACTAAAATAAACAATTCAGCTAACATATTTATTGCAGTGGACAAAACTAAAAATTTATATGAACTAAGCCCCCCCCCCACCAAACCACAACAAATTACTCAAGGACAACATAGCTAAAACATACAAAATAGCCCCCAAAACAACAGAACACAATATCAATAAGGAAGCTAAAATAATCAGCCAAAAATTAGACCTAAATGAACAAATAAATTGCATCACTAAGGCACAAGCATATATCACACTGAAAGACCACAGGGATCATTTCAGAGCAAACCCAATATGCAGACTCATAAACCCTACCTGAACTAGGTAAAATAAGTAAAACAATACTAGAAAAAATAAAAATCAGTGCTAAGGAAGAAGTTAGGAGTAAATCAGTGGAAAAACACAGAAACAACTATAGACTGGTTCCACAACCTAAAAACAAACATAACTGCCAATTTATACAACTATATTTAAAAGAATTCTACCCTTGTATAATAGAACCAATGCTAAATCTCCTCAGCTTGAGAACAAATAAAAATAAACACAAATGAAATAAAAATCATTAAACACTCTCAAAAATCATTACTATTTGACAATGAAACCACATAGATAAAGAAAGAAGAGACCTTTAACACTATAATGGGAAGCTTTGATGGTGTAGAAACCTGCAAACTCATAGGTATATATATTAGAAAAATAATTGATAGAAATGATACAGGACTCATCAAGGATGACAGTCTCATAATCTTAAGAAACTATAACAAACAAAACACAGACAAAACTAGAAAAACAATCATAAAGATTTTCAAAAATATGGGATTCAACATAGACATAAAAACTAATCTAAAGTAGATTTTCTAGATGCCACCTTCAACCTATGAAAAGGTACATATAAACCATATAGAAAACCTAATGATCAACTACTGTATATACACACATCTTCCAACCACTTGCCATCAATAATCAAGCAGATACCACAATCAATTAATTGCAGGCTTTCTGACAATTCTTCCAGTGAAACCATATTCATGAAGCTAAGAAAGACTATGAGACAGCCTTAAAAGATAGTGTTTCCTGTCAACACTCACATACACAGCACACAGCACAAAAAAAAAATGAACAGGAAGAGAAACATCATATAGTTCAACCCACCATACAACAAAAACATAAAAACAAATGCGAAAAAAATATTCATTAAACTCATATATAAGCACTTCCCTGCATCAAGCACTCTCCACAAAATATTCAACAAAAACACAGTAAAAATCAACTACACCAAGAACATGACACAAATAATAAAAAAGCACAACAGGAAAACAATCAACAAACCACCTGAACAAATTAAATCCACATGTAACTGCAGAATAAAGTATGAAACAGCAATTACTTGCAAAACAATTTAATATACCAAGCCACTGTAAAATCAGCAGATAACAAAGAAAAATATACATAGGAGTAACTGAAGGACCATAGAAACAAAGAAACTATGCACACAAAACATCCTTTAAAAATAGTTAATACATGAACAGAACAATGCTTTTTAAAGACATCTGGGAGTGTAAAAACAGATCACACCAAAAATATTATGGAAAATAAGGAAAAGAATATCAGCCTACAACAATCAATCCAAAAACTGTAAACTCTGCCTGGGGAAAAGATAGCTATAATTATCTTCCCAGACCAAAACAAACTATTAAATAAGCAATCAGAACTCATCTCAAAATGCAGACACAAAAATAAATTTTTGCTATTCTACTTAAAAATCAAAAACTGAAAACAAACAATATATATATATATATATATATATATATATATATATATATATATATATTTATTGTGGTGTGGATAGTCAGTTGCATTGTTGGTAGTCTATTGTATTATTCTAACAGTTATTATAGTGGGTGTGGTTTGTTAATTTGTTTATCATTTACTTGTTTATTTACTTATTTATTTGTTTGGATTGACTTATTTGTTTATTTATTTTAATTTATTCTTGTTTGTTTTCAGTTTAGAACATTGGTTAAAATCATGAAAGCAACCAAATTATCACCTTTAAGTAAAAATAACAAAGCAAAACATGTTTGGCCAAGAAATACATAAGAACTGATTTAACAACAGTAATTTTGGTGATGAGTCATAAGGCCATTCAAAGTCAAAGATAATGATTTCCTCTTGCCTTCTCCATGATTTAGAGTACAGTTTTTCTTCTCCTAGACTGGTTGCCACTCAAGGTTAGAGTTCTACTCTGCTATTTAACCCCTATCTAGGTGGAGAAGGGTTAGATTCATGTCTTTCTCAAGGGCTGATATCTGCTACAATACCTTTACAACTCAAAAATCATTTTCTAGTGATCTTTTATAACCTTTGCACAATGAATTAAAAAAAATACCCTTGACAGTCACCATTGTAAAATATTTTCTATCATTCATTATATTTTTGTAGCAAAGATCAATCTTCATGATCCAGATGTCTCTATATATGAAGACATTGATGAAAATAAAGAAGCAAGAAATGTGTAGTATCAATTTATACAAATGTTTTAAAAACTTCACAGCTAAAGTCTAGTCCAAATATATTATAACTCTACAAGTAAATTAGCCAAAATATGAAATGGCTTGCCTTTTACAAAAAATGTCTCAATTTTCCATTGATTATTATTAATCCAGCTATTCCTGACTCAATTTCATGTATCATAATACTTACTAATTTCATGTATCATAATACTTACTAATTTCATGTATCATAATACTTACTAATTTCATGTATCATAATACTTACTTGCTTGTATTTATTTGCAAAATTGTGACCATTTTATAGCTGATATTAATGAATAAAAATGCATTTAAAAAGCAACCACTAATTTGATTTTCTGTAACCATCAATACTCAAAATGAAAAATTTAAAGCTATCTTCTCTAATTGAAAAGTTGATTCTTTACAAATCTTTATTGGTTAGACTTACAGAGGTACACAGAGGAATGCAATCATTTCATTTGTAGGAATTTTTTTCATTTGTCCTCGTAGAATCATCTGAACTGGATCTGCATTTTCTTTTGACTCTTTGGGTACAACACAACATTGTAATTCAAATACCACATGGTTATGATAAAGGATCTGAAACATAAGCCAAATTAATCAAATTAATATTATAATCACTTCTTTATCAGAGTTTACATAATGATCAGATTGAATAAATTAAGCCTTCATCAAACTTAAAATTAAATAACTGGCAATAATTATAATAATAATGATGATAAGAAAAAGAAGACTCTAAACTAGAAGTCTTAAATATGGGTGGGGTTGTTGACTTGGGTGATTTACTATTTTAAGTGACCAAAGAATAGGCTTAAAAGGAAGTGTTAAAGTTAAGATTTTATTGTCTATTATTAAAGTTACTGTGTGAAGCAGGTCATTACAGATGCAGGAATGATGATATAGTAGTAATTCTGTTGCTTAGTAAAACAGATTTTGTAATTAATATATAATTAAATTATATAATCATTCAGTTCATAGTTATCAGTTAGATTACTCTTTAGGGTCAAGAGTTATATAATCATCATTGGAGTCCATATATTTTCGAAATGCACACACATAATGAAATATATGACTATTATATCCTGTATCATAGTTATGGATCTATATATTGTAGTGATCAATAAATCCACCTTAAATTAACATTTTGTAAAATGTTTTCACTGTTTAGCACTAATAAACTATAATTTTTATTCTTTTCCATTATGTTGAGTGCACTATAACTTAACAGTCTTTAGATCAAACAGAGACGTGTTTTCCTACTATGTAAAAATTAATTTATATAATAAATTGGTAAGAGTAAAAATAAAATTACAAAAAAACACAACTCTAAGATTAAAAGATTGTGCCAAAAGTAAGCAGTTCCTTAAATGTCCACATGTTTTCTAGTATAAATTGAATTAAATCAAGTAAATTTGTGTTCATTCATATTGACAACAACCAAAGCATGCTTACCTAGAGAATGAGCTCATTTGTTTTAAGAGAAGTTAAAGGTCGCCTTTACAAAAATAGAATACAGTAACTTCAACATCCGAAAATTACACAGACAAAAGCAAAGATACGCTTATAGCAAAATATCAAATATCAGAACTTCTTGATAAAAATGGAGGAAACCATAATATTGGATAAAGGATATTAAAATCAAGTTTTCAAATGCTTATATTGACTGTGATGCATCAGACCCATCGGCCATTTTTAAATTACTGATTGATAAGTGATACAACTGTTAATTGGCAAATTGATGAATTGGCTATTGACTTTGAAAAGCAACTTATATCTTAATTTCAAAGATCATTGATAAATATTGTTGCTTCTACAACAGATTGAACACCAGCAATGGTTGGTTGCTCTCAAGAATTTGTAGAAATTCCCAATTTTTATGTATGTGTTTTTTTTGGGGTTTTTTTTGTTTTTTTATTATTATTATATTATTATTATTATTATTATTATTATTATTATACAACACTTAGAGAAGAATGTGATTTAAGAAAAAGAAAAGAAAAAAGAAAATGTTTAACAACATTTCAATAGTATGTCTGTCTTCAAGTCATATTTAACAATTACATACAAGTATAAATATATAAAATAATACAAATACATCTTTGTACAAACGTTGCCTGTCTTGAGAAAAACTGTTGTACTGTTAATCAATGTGACAGAATGAATTAACTGCAGCCAGTATGAATGGAATGCAACTTAAATGTGAGTAGCATGATGGGGAGCTTGCTCATCTTGAAATTTTCAATTAGTTCATTAGTTATTAAGAGCAATTAATCAAACAGTTTAGTATAAATGTTATGAAACTCTCCTGTCATTTTGTTCATTCCCCCTGGGGTGGGACGTTAATAGCTTGCATATATAATTATCTTCATGATGATAATGATGATAATAATAGTAATAGGAGAAGGAGGAAATTGTAAAATGTGAAGAAAGGATTTGTTGTGATATTGGCAATTCAAGGAAGGATTGAGATTTTCTAAAATATGGCAGTTTGGGGATTTGCAAGAAAAGGGTGCTGAAGATTGGTGGAGAGTTGCTGTCACTCAATTTCTAGTAATACCCACAAGACATATGAAATATTTCATCTGAAATATAATGAAACATGAAATATAATAATATTTTAGATAATTCACATATCTTAGTGCATACATTTTTATTAACAGTTTATATAAAGTATATTAGTAAATAATTTTCTAAAATGATTTGTCTGTGAAGCTAATAACCATATTTTCTTCTGACTACATTCAAAGTTTATTAACCTTTCTTTTACACTTAAAATGAAATAAAAAATTTTGATGTTGTTGACATTCAGTTTTAATAGTTCTGATCATTGATACTCAAAACTATTTGATCCGACAGACCAGCAATTTTCCCCTTATGTTAGGGACTGTTAGCATGATCAGTATATTGTTAACTGAATATTTATAGTCATTTTTATTACTTTAAACATTATTTTTAGTGGATACCTGTATTTGAGCTGAGACTTTTTTTTATTTTAAACAATAATGCACACTCAAGAAAATTTATTGAAGAAAATGCACTCTCTTGCAGGATTTGAACCTGTGTCTCCCTTTGTAAGAGAAACTGTTGGTTAATCTAACATGCTTTGACTACTCGTCTATGAAGAGCTTCACGATCAAGTTCTATTTACTCATTCAGATTTTTGTCAAAAGTCGTAACTTCTCAGTTTCATATTCAAAATGTAAACAAAGAAATTTCTAAACAATTAATGGATCAAGTGTGCAGGCTGGTAGACAAAATAAAATATTGTTTAAAATAAATGGAATGTCTGCTCATATATGAGTATCCACTAAAAATATCATTTAAAATAATAAAAAATATGTTGGATTAAAAAATAAAATCCATTAATTCATTAAAAAATTTATAATAATGTTAATCAGGATCAGGGAAAAATATATATATACCATATATATATATATATATATATATATACACACCGAAATAAACAAACACTAAAATAGTTGTGTTAAAATCATGTGTTAAAAAATGCTCAATTTCAATTAAAAAAAAAATCAAACCTGTAGAGTGATTAAACATCTTAAAAAGATTAAAACACTGAATGGAACACTACATCAGTTTTGACCGCCAAGGCCTCATCAGGTGGTTAACTCAGTGAAGTAATTAAAAACAACGCAAGAAGTTAAATTTCTTAATGTACTACTGGAAGTAATGAAGGGGAGTAGGAGTGGAAAAAAATGAGGGGAAGGAGTGGAGAAAAAAATAAAAATTTATTTCTCCAACATCACCCTGGCTCATACAATCCCAAAGTCAAACTTCTCATGTGCCTACATTTGACCATAATTTGGGATCTCCCATTCAACAGCTCAGTGCCACCCTTGTATGTTGCAATATCCAACTACACCTCCTGACACAGCCTATAGTAGTTACCATTCACTTTACCAGCCTTTACCTTTCATAAAATGCTACACTTAATTACCGGGCTTCTTCATTTTTTTTTCTCTAAAGCTCCAATAGTAGTTTGCTAGCTTCATATTGAACTTACGTTTGGGTATTCTAAATGACAAGGTATGATGATACCATCTCTTTTTAAATTGGCCCTCAGTGCAACCAATGTATGTTTTTGCACTGCCATCATCATTTTCTACCTTGGCACAATACACTACCCCTTCTGTGCAACATACCCCATTTAAGGAACAATTATTTTTTTCTTCTGTAATTACAAAAGACTTTATTCCCACTTCTCACATCCTCTTCAAGATTTAATTTTCTTTTGTTCAATCTTTTAATAATATTGCCTAGGTTGCTAGTGCAACTATAGCTCAACTTGACTGTATTATGGTGTTGTGTCGGAAACCTACCACCCCTCTTGAAGATGAACTTGTCTGCGTCTAAAGACTTTAAATAGCGGCACGTCGAGAGACAGAGTGCGAGCGAAAGAAAGTTCTTGGCTGAGCTAGTTATAGACTACTCAGGCGATTTCTGTACCTTTTACCAACCTAATAAAACCCTTTTTATTGTTACGTGTTATTTGTCGTTTGTCTCTACAAACCCCAAACCAACATCATAACATATGGTTAAATAATTTGTACAGCCCAGACACTTTCAGGAAGTGCTTATTTAGAAGGCTAAAATACATTTTCCCTATATTTCTTTTTACTTGCATGTTGAAGGGTTGGTTGAACCAGATAACATTCTTTTTTCTTTTTCTATTGTTATCTGTTCTTGGGTTTGCCTGGTCCTTGAAACACAGGTTTTGACGCTATGCTCCTCCTCTCGTAACATATATTTTCTTTTTTTCATTGAATATATCTTCATTTGAAGAATCTTTCCTCCAGCATCAGACTTATCCACGGGTGGTCCTGGCAAACAATGTCCGGCCGGCTACATGGCTTACTGTAAGGTCATTGCCAGTTTGAAGATGGTGGGTTGAACTGGTAGATGACTCTGGCAGAGTGGTCATCAGGTTGTTACAAAATACCCTAATAGCAGTTTTAAAAATTTAATTCAATTTTGGATGTTAAATAAAAAGAAAGATTATCAGGTACCATGTTTATGTTGAGTGGCATTAACACATTTTATGACATGTTGCACTATGAATAACAAGTGACATTTCAAAACTTCAAAAGTTAATTATTTAAGGGAAAAAATACAGAATTGGTAATTTTAATCAGAACATCCTAAATGTAACAATAACAGACTGCCCTAATTAATTAATTGGTTGTTAAATTATATATACTAGCTGTCACTTAGCTTTACTCTTTTTCAACAAGCAGAAATCAGTACTAATCACTCATGCTATCCACTTCTGTGGTATGTCTATGTATATTTGTTTATAACCTAGTAACTTACATCACTTCTCTTGATTTTCATCATTATAGTCTTTAAAAAAGAAAAGGCATTTGAAAATATGTGATAGTACCCAACTTATTTCAATTTTCACATAAAGATTTACTTTTAAAGAACTTTTGTCATGTCCCTTCAGGATGTAAGTGATCACAGTTTTTTTATTGATGCAATTTCTTTCTTAGTTGTGAATTGCTATGTATTCTTAAGAAAGATAATGCAGTGGTTTCCCATTAATTTCTGCATGGTTTTAAATTCGGAGGTTTCTTTCCCTTAAACTTACCACTCAAAGCTAGAGAGCCCAGTCTATCCTACCATTTAACTCCTAGCTGGGAGAGAGTAGAAGAGACAGATTCATATCTTTCCCAAGGGCATTAGTGTGAAAGTGACTAGCCTGAAAGTTTAATTCAGCTTGCTCATATTTATTAATGTATCTTCACATTCAAGAATAATAACAGAAAGAAAAATAGTAAAAGAATGGCAACTTACATCATCATAAGTAAATTTGGTTGAAAGTGGCCTCCGTAAAGTGAAGATTTTATTCATATCTTCACCCCTTAGGGGATGGTTTCCAAACAAGAACTGAAGGTTGTTGCCAACCTGTTTAATTTTCAAGTCTTTATCAAAAAATAAAGACATTGGAAAAACCTGAATGAAAAACAAATTGTGAAAAAGAATACCAAAAACTATTTTCTATACATTCATCTATTTTGCTTTCTGCTGTCAATAAATTTTAGCATTTACCAAATTATATTCAGAATAAATTTTCTTATTTTTTAAGCTTCAATCTAGTTTTTTTCTTGGTGCATTTTTATTTATCATAGATCAAAATTAATTTTTTTTAACAGAATGAGAAATGGCAGATTACAGAGTTATATAAATCAATCTTAATACCAATTTTAATGTATAAATTTTAAGTCATTTTTCTTAATAGTTTCTTTTCCAATGAGAAAAAAAGTAACCAAATATTAAATTACTTACATTTTCAGAATATTTTATTTGTAATTCAGAAATTTCATGAATACATACAGACTTATCTCAACAATTAATGTAGTAAATATTATCAACCTACAAACAGTGCTTTTTGCTCATTAGGGCTTCACATTTCTTTCCAGAAATTCACTTTTGAATAATATATTTTAGGAATGACAGTATGTGTGCTTAATAAGTTAGCATGACAGAATCAATGTAGCAGTTTCCCAATTATAGTATTTTTAGTGTTTATGGCGAGAAGATTTTTCAGAATTATAACAGTTTTTCTAATATATCAATCATTTGTTGAAATCAATCATTTGTCAATACACAGAATGCCTAAGAAAATGTAAATGCATTCTGAACACTGTTATTGTAAAAATAAAAGTAGAAAAATATATAAGTTTATATGAAACTTAAGTCATTTGTTAAACTGACAATATCATGCTAGTTTTTAAATGTCCTTATAGTGCTAGTTTTTCAATCTAGTACAGTTCAAATCTTATAAAGAATTTGACTCATATGAGTGATATCTATTCCAATAATGTAAATAGATTTACTGTTCACATGCAAACAAGATCTTTTCTCCATTAAATTATAAAGTAGTAACATTTTGCCAAAAAATTGTATTATATGAATAAGATGGTATTATTAAAGTTACAAAAAATACATTAAAATAAATGCTGTAAAACCATTATATAATACATATTTATACTTTAATAAAAATGGTAAAATATTTGGTATATAAATCATAGACATGTAAATAATTACTATTGATCATAAACATTTTATTTTAAAAGATATTAAAGAAAATATTTATTGATTCATATTCGGAATGAGTTAAATGTAAATTATTTGGGCAATTTTGAGTTATCTCCCTTAACTAGCTAAGAAACTATTCACTCATTTGTATATAAACTTGTCATATCCTGTCAGTTCTCCCACATTTTTTTAAATCAGCTGGAAGAATAAATTTCACTTTCCAGGACCAGTGACTGTTGTATTCAGCATATAAAAAAACCTAAAAAATTGATAAAAACAATGAATCCAGAACAAGATGCCTAAGATCACCTGAGTGAATGAGCTGCAGTGGCTTGGAGGAATCCATTGGACATACCTTCTTTCACTATGATGTTGCATGGCCATTGTGCAGGCTGATTGAAGATTACATGGTTCATGTCTTAGACAAAAAGTTTTTCATCCTGGAAGCCAATTCTGTCTGTGCCAAAGAGTTTCATGGCAATCAGAAGTTCTCTTCTCAACTGGTCTCTTTCTTTAAGCATCAGCTTAAAGTTAAGATCAGGCTGGAAAGGGTGCGACTTTCTTCATTGAAATTCAGCAAAAGGTGGGTGTGTTTTGAACTTGGTACGAGTGAGAGGTGCTGACTTAGAGTGATTATTGGATGCTGCTTAAGTTGGATACTGGGACAACTGATGATTCAGTCTGGTACCTAATGGAGTGGTACTGGAAACTGACCATATTTTCAGCATCTTTAGGTATGGAATGTATATACAAGTTACACTTGAAGTCTAGAATGAGTTTAATTCTCAATAGACTTTCAAGACAAGTGGCTTCATTTAGAGAACATCCATTTATCACAATAGTTGAAAATTCAGGGCCTGCTCAGTGATGATGGAATAGTACTAGTTTGGTTTTTGAATGTGACCTGCCAGTTTTCCCCCATTTAGCTGTGAGAGTCAAAGAATAGATCAGCTGCCAGGCTCTGGTCATTTAGACTTTTGCAGATGGACTCATACACCATTGTATCATCTGCATAGATATTCACTAAAGATCAGAGTATGCTCTTTTATTTTGACACTTCTTAAAAGGGCTATCAATGGAGAATACTATGGCAACTATTCTTATTAATAACTGCATTATTTATTTCCAGGTAAACTGACATCTGACTGTTCAAAGAAGACTAACAGTAATTAGTAGTGACTTCTCTTAAAAATGGAAAAATTTGTCATCATTATCAAGTACCAGTAGAAAAGAGGGTTTAGCCACCGTGATAGAGATATTACTAAGTTTGTATTTCCTAAGAGAGAAGGAGAGAAGTCAGGAAGTGGATGACCCTTGTCATCTAATATGGAGTTTGAGGCAAAGTTCACTGTGAATACCTTTGCCAAATTGAATAAGGATGAAATAACCTCAGAGCCATTTATGATAGGAGGCACTGACACTTTGCCTCTATTGAAAATTTGATGAAAGATTTTCCAGAACTCACAGGATCCAAGTTTTTTGCTTTCAACCTTTGCATGGACTGCTTGTGCATAATGGCACTTTGCATTTTCTAAATCTCTCTTGCAATGATTTCAGACAGTTCTGAATGCATCAATGATCCTACTATACCATTCCCTGTGATAGATATTGTAGTAATGGTTACAGTGAGTTATTTATTGAAAATTTATTGTGGAAATTTAAGTTTAGTCCATGAGAAGGCTCTACCCACCAAAGAAGATCTATCAACTGGAATTTGTGAAATTGTATCGGATTTTCTGGTTTCAGAAAACCTTAAACAAATTAGATTAAATTATTTAAATTAATGGTATAAGTTTTTCCAAGTGATGTAGAAGAAAATATTATGGAATATGCCAAATGTTGAGGAAAAATTATGGAATTCATCAACAAAAAATTATAACTAATACTTAGTTGCCCACTTTTATGACAGCCTGAATTCTTGTTCTCTTGTTTCACTATATTTATTTATTTATTCATTTTCATATGTTTTGCATATATTTATTATGCTTAAGCACTAATTAAGTATATTTAATAATAATCTAAATAAAAAGACAATGTGAAAATAGCTCACCTCAAAGAAAAATCTTGAAGGAATATCAGGAAATTTATAATCTTCAAGAGGGATTGCTTGTTGATGAAGAAAGGGCAAGTTGTCAAAGTCCAACCGATACTCAATCTGACAGCCACTGTCCAAATCCTTCATGGACAGAACTTTCACATTCATATCCACTTGAAACATGTTGGCACATTCTTGTAATTGTCCAATAACATACTCAACAAAACCACACCTATGGGATGTATAGCAGAGCACACATCCATTAATATCTTCAGATTTTACAATAAATGTGGGGCTCATCATTTTTGGGTAGCTGAATCGAATGGTCTCATGTAGGTTATTAATTTCATGTAAGAAATCCCGAAAGTAACGTCCAGACAGCATAAGAATCTGATCATATTTGTATGTTGAGCAAAACCTAAAGAAGCATTTCCCAAAGTAGCACATGTATCCCTCTGGAGATTTATCTTTTATCACTTCACTACAACCTCGAGCCAGTTTCACCATCAGTTCATTGTCGTACATGGCATGTGTTGTAAACACTGTTCCATCCTCCAGATGAGCATGAGATAGGATTTTCTTCCATATAGCACCACCATATTCTTGTTCCACAAAATGTTCAATACTCAAAAAGAGAAGTCCATACATTTTTTGACACTGAAAAAGAAAGAAATTATATTATTCAATAAGTATAAATATATATATATATGACTAATTATTACAAACACATCCAAAATTATTATTTATATAAGATCAGAATGAAAAATGTCCATAACAATAATAATTCTTAAGCAGGTATATATAAAATAAACTGTCACAATTTTTCCTTACAATATATTGAGGAAAAAAATGTATCAATGAACAGAAAAAGGATCTTATGCATAAGAATTTATCATATGCTTTAATCATACACAGAAATAAGTTAAACTATAACTTCAATATAAAGAGCACCACACTTAAATAGAAAAATTAAAAAATAACTTAATAATAAAAATAACTTTTCTTGAGAGTTCACTATTAAATCTTGCCAAAACGTTAGCCTGCACCCCAGATTTTTTCAAATATCTCCATTCCTAAAAGATATGCTCCTTTCCCAAGCCAACATACAAGACCATAAAAATTTGTAAAAATTAAAGGAAAATGGTTTACCATGACTTTCAGAGTTAGCCTGAATAATATTTATGAGAATTCTTAAATTAAAAATTTTGAAAACCTAAGAATATTTTTTACTTCCGTTTGTAAATACATATTGCAAAATGAAAAACTTACATTTGCCTTGATAAAGTCCAGAGGAAAAAACATGTTGGTAAAAAAAAGTTTTCATATATATTTATGCATATATCTCCTTTTCTCGCAAACCTACTGCTGATACAATGTGAGATAAAAACATTTTTGAAATATTGATAAAAAGCTGAATGATATCAGCTAAGTTAAACATCTAGATATACAAAAAAACTAAATTTAAAGCTGAATAAAATTGTAACCAAATTTGTTATATATCTACCTCGACCTTTTAACTGCTGATACAGGGTGAGGTAGAGAGAACCTTGGTGGGGGGCATATTACTACAGTTACTATTCAGTCTGTGGTGTGTCTTGGAACTTTTTCCTTTTCAGTTGAAGCCATGGCGCTGTGGACAACAGAGCACCGCATGTTCGCCAACGACAGTTTCGGGAATAATAACAAGTCTATCACAGCATCTGAGTTTGTTCACACTCATAACACAATCTTACATTGAGTTCATGCACTTCGTACATGAGGTACACTAATGAATAGCAGACTGGCGGGGCCTACGAACAGTGCGTATCCCCAAAAATGTGGAACGCTTTAGACTAACTTTGCCGTGCGGTTCAAATCACTCTACTCAGAGGCATGCTACTGAACTTAACATCGATAATTTTTCGGTAAGGTGTATTTTGCATGAGAAACTACATTTCCACCCTTACAAATTGGTCATTGGGCAACAGTTGAAACCAAGGGACTATGCACAGCGGCTTAACTTTGCACGTCAAATGGAAGTAATTTTTGAGGCAAATGACAACCTCATTTTGTTAATGAGTAATGAAGATCATTTTCATCTCAATGACACGATGAATCAACAAAATTGTCATTATTGGTCTATTGAAAATCAGAGAGAACTGCATGAAAGACCACTGCACAACCCAAAAGTGACGATTTGGTGTACTGTTGGAAATACTGGAGTCATTGGTCCTTAATTTTTTGAAGACCATAATGGAAATGCTGTTACTGTGAACTCCAGACGTTATATCGATATGATAAACAACTTCTCTGTGCCTGAATTACAGCGATAAGACAATAACGTATTCCTATCCGATGTGTGTTGTTTCAGCAGGATGGGGCGATGGCCCACACAACAAGAGCATCAATGGACGTTCTACTCCCTGTCTTTGGTGACCGCCTTATTTCCAGGTTTGCTGACACGCCTTGGCCTCCTCGGTCCCCTGATTTGTCCATGTGTATGAGCATAAGCTCAGTACATTGGATGATTTGAAGGAAGATATTCGACAGTCCAATGCTGGAAAGAGTGGAGGCCAACTTCTCGAATACCTTCAGAAATGCATCAATGAAAACGGACACCACATGGATGTTGTTTTTCACACTTGATTTTGTCAAATGCTAATTTAATACAAACACATTGATGTCGATAAATGTTTTTGAAGGTATAATGAATGATGTTGTGATTTTTTTCAAAAACGTCCGTCCTCTCTGCCTCACCCTGTATATATAAAACTAACTCAATAAAACTGTTATTTCTCTGAAGAAGTTCCTTCTCCAAATGAAACACACCACTTATGAGTTTTTCCATTTTGTCATTTACTTACTCCTTATTAGTCTGATTTTGTATATATCTTCCATATGTATATATGTATATTTTCTAATTTTTCTAAATTTGAGAAGAGGCACTTTTATCATCCAATAATATTTTCCAACTAGCATTCTGTAATACAATAATTTATTAGATAAAGGTATTGGTTTCACATCATTCTCTGATATTGCAAGTTCAATCCTTGGACAGAGTAGTTGACATGAACATCACTTTGCTACCATATAAAAACAAAGTGTAGACACGATTGAGAAGAAAGAAGTGTTGTATTAAAAGAAATAAAAATGTTATAAAATAATTAACACACAGTTGTGAGTTCAGTTACTTGTAACGATTGCTGCTCATTATAAGGCAAATGGTAAGAGTAACAGAAACGGTTCTAGTTAAAGTTTCCTAAAGTTCCCAGGTAGGCACCTATGCAGATGACACTACCATTTACTCCTGTCTCAATGGTAAATCCGTCAGCGCTGACAAATTTAACCTAGCCGCTGCTCCTGAAAAAACTTCCAATCAGTGGTTAACTGCGACAGGAAATGGTTTGTAAATTTTAATGCCTCCAAAACTAAACTACTCTCATTTAACCACCATAGAGAAACTTCCTTGCCTGCCATCAGCATGGCTGATGCTTGACTCCAGGAAAACGCCTCTACTGCAAGGATCATTGGTTCATTGTGTCATTACAAATCTACATTTGTCCGTGCATCGAATACTGCTGCTATATCTGGTCTGGTTCCCCTGCTGTTTAATTCAAGGTTCTTGACAAAATCCAAAGAAGAATCTGCAATGTAATCGTTTCTGACTTGGCATCTTGACATCTGTCATTTTCTCACATACATGATTTTCATGGCAACTGCTCTGACGAGCTTTTTACCTGGTGCCCTGACTTACATGAATTTAAGAGTGCTAATAGATTGGCATTTAGGTCCCACTCTTTTACTGTTGAAATAATTAAATGTAAACACCACTTCTAGTCCAACAGTTTCTTTTTCCACACTTCCCGACAGTGGAACTCCCTTCTTCTTACTTGCTTCCCTGATAACTACAATCTTCAAAGATTTAAATGCAACGTCAATAGCCATCTTCTGTGGTCTTGAAACCTGTTCATTTTTATCCTTTCTCCAATCCTACCCTATACCTATTCTGTAACCCCCTACGTACTAGTGGCACTCCCGCCTTGCTTGGGGTGAACTGCTTAAAAAACAAAAATCTCTGTTCATATTTCTTTCTTTCTTTCTTTCTATCTATCTATCTATGTTCATATTTATATCTATCTCTGTTCATATTTATATCTATCTATCTATCTATCTATCTCTGTTCATATTTATTTTTATCTCTGTTCATATCTATATTGATCTATTTATGTTTATATCTCTATATCTATCTATCTTCATATCTCCATATCTATCCTTATATCTATCTATCTCTTCATCTTTCAGATAAGTAATATGACTCACTTCCCTAGATCAACTGCTAATGTTTTTACCAATTATTTCTGAAAGAGTTTATCAAGCTTTAGATAAGAATGATGTAACTCGGACTGTTGCTTTGAATATTTCAAAGGCATTTCACAGGGTTTGACATACGGTCCTTCATGACTTGAAAGATTATGGTATTTCTGGACAATCTTTTGAACTGATTCAGTCTTTTCTTATCTAATCTCAAAATGAAAACTGTCTCGAACGGCTACTCTTCTAGATCTTTTTACGTTAATGCAGTATACGTGGACCTATGTTTTTCCTAATTTTATCAAATGTCATCAGTTCTCAACTTAGACAAGAAAAATATAAATGATCAAATACACAAATGAGAATACATGTATGCAAACATGTGTAGCACTCTATAAGACAGAATCAACACTTCAAGTGTATATTCCCCAAAATCAATGTTTTTAGGGTATTTTAAATCTGTTCTTATGTCTACACTTGAAGATACGTTTGTTCCTTTGATTCAATAATTGGCCAGCATTTCTATATTTAATCATAATAATTTTATCTAGTATGCATAAATTGCATCTGTTCCAGAAGTTGTTGGGAGTCTAAGACTGACAGATGATACCCCATTTAATTTGTGGGGTGAAGCCGCCAATTTTAAATTTCCGATAATGTTTAGATAGACCAGTTTGGTATCTTAAAGAAGCATTGGAGAAGGAATGTTGGTGATTGTGTATATATATATATATATATATATATATATATATATATATATATATATATATATATATATATAAACTCATTCTATTCATATCTCTCTAGCTGTATAGTAATAATAGTAAGAAAGTCCGTTTTTCAAAACTGAGTTTGGAAGTTTTGAACATTTTATTTTATTTATTGTCCACCTATTGACCTATCTATGAGTTAAAAAAATGAATTAGAAACAAAAGAATGATTAAATAAAGGACGAATTGGAAAATCATTATAAATTTAACATTTCATTAAATTTATTTAGCTCCATCAGAAACTTTTGGAAATGGAATTTCTAATGAAGCTAAATAAATAGCAAAACATGTCAAGATTTTCCTACTTGTTCCTTATTTAATATATCTATCTATCTAATTAAATGTTTTTGACAAAATGCAAATCTTTGTTATATATATTGATATATATATACCGGGTGTAACAGCAAAATTGACCAATTGTTAGATTAAGCTTTGAACCGTTATATCTTAGAAATGATTAAAAATATCTTACTAGAATTCTCCAAGGTTTTTATAACACTATGAACTCTACTTTGAACAATAAGAATGTATTTAGCTCTAAGTTGAAATGATGATCCCTCTTCCTGTTGTGACTGCCTGATCCATTTTTCCTCTGTACTGGTTCCTCTTTTTTAAACTTATTCACAATTCTCTTGATGGTTCTTGAATGAACTTTGAAGATGGAAGCCAGAGTATGAATATTCATACCATTACCAAAGGCCTGAATGATCTTTTTCCTCTCACCATTGATCAGTTAGAAAGATATAGTGGGGCTGACGCAAAAAGATTTTAACCTGTTCTCTTTCTAGCTGAATAACTCAAAGGGTTTTTCAGTGATTCTTACAACAAATGGTGTCAAGATGGCTAAACATCTTATCTGAAAACCTGGAAAAAAGAAACTCATTCAATTTTGTGTTTTTTTTTTTTAGATATTAAACATTTTGTGGGATGGACAATTATCCCATGCTTTTACATGACTTGGACAATTTTGCTGTTACACCCGGTATATATATATATATATATATATATATATATATATATATATGTATGTATGTATGTATGTATGTATGTATATGATAATTTTCTTTCCTTCATTCTTTTTTTTACATATATATAATTCTCGCTTATTTTAATTGCCAAATATAATTTTAAAATTAAAAAAATGTAATCCCAGAATAATATATAACGTCACCAACATTGTGAATACCAGATATATTATAAGTCAAATTGCTTAACGGTCAGCACCTGAAGATTGCGTCACACATGAAACTCTGAGTCATGCTAATGGTGAGAAATAATATGTATATTTATTAATATATATATATATATATATATATATATATATATATATATATATATATATATATACACACACACACACACACAGGCTGTATCAGGTACTTGAGAATATATCTTTAACAGGTCATGAATGGAAGACAATTTATTATGTTACATGACATGTGCTAAATTCTAGCATTTTTCTTTCTCTTTCAGATATATTAAGAACATAAACATGGCAGCTTCCAATCTGATAGAAGAAATGAAAAAGCACACAATGCTCATGGAATTGACCAACAACCACAGTAACTTGAAGATGGGAAGCTACTTGAAAATGACCAGGTGAACAGGAGAAATGATATGTGGCTCTGAAAGGACACTACTACAAATGCACCCACAGTGAGGCATACTAGGTTCATATTTAAAATGGTCTTATGGTTATGAGCAATTATGGCCACTCCACTTCTTCCTGCAGAGCCTCAGGATCACTGCCATAACCTCACTTCTGGTAATGAACATGATAGCCAACTGCTACTTTTGAGACATCATAAAGAAATGGCCTAAACAGCAACCCAAAATTATCAAGAACTCATTGAAGACTGTGGTCATGGATATAATGGCCATCATGAATGAGAATAACCTGATCAAGGCATGCGAGTCACTGAATAAGTGTTGTTACTATAAATCATTTTATGTTCATTTTTTTGGTTAGGATGATAGAAATGGGATAAACAAATTGTTTACTTAGACTTTTAAATATTCCAAATGCACTAATTTTTGCAATCAAACTGGAACTTTGGATATGTTTATTCTAACTGCACATATAAATCAGAAATATTAGTCACTGTTAGGTTAAAAAAGAACAATCTTGAAACAGATCACCACGAAGTTATGAATAGTAACCATGACTCTCTTAGACTGTTAATAAAAGTTTTTTTTTTTCAAGAGACATTTATGTATTAAAACTTCAATGATACTGCTTGGTGGCCAAACTGAAAGTATCTGGAGAATGTATACTTGTATATTATTGAAATAAAAAAAAATGACTCATGACTTTAAATCTGTTTACCGTATAATATATGTATATATTTGACTTCATGTATAGAGCGATTCCTAAATGTTTTTGCATAAACTTTAACCCCTGCAGAAAAAGTTTATCTGTGAATATGGTAACTGATCACTGAAATTACATGATTTTTCATTTCTTCAAAAAAATTACCTGTGTAGAGTGCAACTCCTATTTTTTGTGTAAAAAAATGATCATAAAAACTTACATTATACTCAGAGATTATACAGTATATATAGATATTCATAAACATTCTGAGAATTACTGGTTAAAAAATATAACTATCTAAACGCAAGCAATTGGTATCACGATGTAGTGTATCTTTCCTCACAAAATACTGCCATATAAAATTAATCATATTTTTAAGTAGTAGTATTAGTAGTAGGCATCTTTCAGATTCAGGAGACTATGCAATTTGGTTAACTAATCCCTCTTGCAGATGCCTGCACAGGATTATTTGAATTTCTTTAACAGCTACAGAACTAACCAGTGGTTTATACAGCAACTATGCTGAGCAGACCTTAGTTACAATTTCTAAGAGATTGCATAATCTGGCATGATCAGTAGTTGAAAAAGATCAGTACAGTAAAACCCTCAATCATGATGACTTGTGACTTCATGCTAATATAACTGTTGATGTCTTCCAAACAGTATCATCTACCCAATTTCACTTACAATGCTTGTGCCAGACTGTGGTAGGGTTTTCAGGCACTTTGTAACAGTGCTGCATGCATGTGATCCTGGGATCATGTCCTTGGGATGATATTATCAAGAAGTTGCCTCCTTGACAAATCACCATAGTGAGATTTGAACATGGGTCTCATGGTCAAAATGCTAAACACACAGCTAGATGTCCGCTTTTGAGTGATAATTTGTCTAAATTGTGATTATGTATCCTTGCTGTTTGATTTTATAAACTAGAAATGCAAAAAATGAACAAAATATGCCATTTTTCGGCTCCTAATATTGTTATTAATATTGCTCAAAATTAATTTTAATTGACACCATGTGATTCTACTTTTTGTAGGTTAGTGAAGATTTCTCCCTCAAATTTTAAACCTCCACAAAAGACTATAAAGTTTAACTATAGAGTCAATATATCAACTGTGAAAAAAGGGACACAAAAAATTAATTTACAAGTAGATAATTTATTAAAAATGTATGATTGTTTAAGGTTACCTTTGAATTCTGCACAGTATTGTATTGTATGATAAGCCTATTTAATATTGAACACATGCCTGAAAAATTCAATTTTTAGTAAGCAGTTTAAAATAATGCACTCAATAGGATGAACATATTCAGCCTGGATTCAATACCTTATTTCCCAAAATTAATTTTGAATATCTAAAAAGATTTTTTACAGTCATACTGATTTGATTAAATGAAATTGACAAAGAGCAGGATGAATGCCTGAGATATATTAGTTATTGAATAAGATATATTTAGGTAGTAAGTATACATCCAAACAAGTTTTGCTAAATTCAACCAACAAGGTCTGTTTTCTTAATAGTTACTGAATGTAAATTTAATAATAGCAAACCTAATGGATGATTTCTGTATTCACTATCAAGCAAACTTCAAACCTATATATATATATACAAATATGAAAGATTATTTTTTTAAATTGTAAAATATCCTTGGTCATTTACACAATACACCTGAAGAATAAGTGCATATTAACTGCTGATAGTATAATCTTTGTTCTGCATTTAGTCTCACATCATTTGTTGTAGCGGCTGGTTGCTTTCCCTCCCTCTACATGGCTTATAAAATCCAAGTTATTATACCAGCAATGAATCCACTCTGTATGTATACTGGCAGTTCAAACTTTATCTCTTTTTGAGTAGTTTGCTCTGTCTTGCTCATTTAGACATAAATTTTACTGTTTAAGCTGTTATCTTTTCCTTCTTGTTTTTGTTTTTTATTTTCTTTGGTCACTTGACATACTTTCAGTTGGTTTTATCAATACCTTGGCTTTATATATATATATATATATATCTTGGCTTTATATATATATATATATATATATATATATATATATATATATATATATATATATATAAAGAACCAATTGGAGAAGAATCCATAAAAAAACAACATCCTTTGAAAGAACCAGAAGACAAATAGAAGAGACAAAGAGAGCCAAAGAAATGCCAGAATTCTTTATCTCCTGAACCTTCCTACCCTACCCTATGATGTGGTGGCCATGGATCTCTGTTCAGATCCAACATTGTACTCATTTCACACAGAAGGAAATATTGATGAGCACTCCAATACTTGGCAATGAGTTTTGCCAACAATGGTATATATATATATAGTCAACGACAAAATTATTCATACACCCATCAATTTTGAATATTTTTATCCATTTCTCAGAATCTAATGCTTGTATGATGCCAGGTTTTTCTATGTTAATAAACACAAAAAAAAACACGGAGTGTGAATCTCAATTTTCAGAACAATAGGTTTAATACAACAAATTTGATAGGCAAATTATGCAAAATAGGAAAAGACAAAATTATTGGTACAGTAGAAAATATCATTTTAAATTGATTGATTCATGTAAGTATAAGTAATTTACATAATTATTTGTTCGGTGAAGCCTTCTTGACTATTTATTCAGTAGAATATTTGTGATAATTCCAACAGAACATCCCATAGTTCATAGAGTGTTACCATTGTTATTCTTACATTAACAATACAATGGGAAAGGCAGAGGAGCTTAGTGTTGACTTGAGACAGAGAATTATTAACTTTCACAAGTTGGGAAATAGTTACAGCACTATTTCAAACTAGTTAGCTATCCCCAGATCTTTGGTACATGCCGTTATAAAGAAGTTTAAACAGTTTGATACAAAATTTGGTAGAAAATTTACCTGGGCGTGGAAGAAAACCCAAATTGCCACTAAGATCTGCACGAAAACTGTGTTGCAAGGTTATTATAAACCCAAGAGTTATTTTGAAAGATATCACCAAAAGTTTGGATATGATGGGTATCAGCATAAGTACTCGCACAATACAACATTCTTTAAATAGAAATGGGTTGCATGGAAATCGACCATGACAAACCCCTCTTCACAAACTATGTCACATTGTTGCTCGATTTAATTTTGCCAAAATGTTCTTGGACAAAGAAAACTGCTTTTGGAAACAAGTACGATGAAAAAAAAGTTGAGCTTCTTTGGACATAATGATGTATAGAAGATTTGGCACAAGAAAGGTGAGGCTTTCCTCCCTAAGAACACAGTGGCAACATTAAAACATGGAGGCAGCTCGATGATGTTTTGGGGTTATTTTAGCTCAAGGGGGACTGGACAATTAATTTCAATAAGAGGAATAATGAAATCTGCAGACTATATAAAAATTCTGGATGAAAATCTACAACTATCAACGGAAAATCTTCATCTAGGTCGGCAATTTACTTTCCAGCAAGATAATGATCCCAAACATACATCTAAATCAGTGACTGTGTGACTTCAGAAAAAGATTATAGTTTTTCCATAGCCTTCAGTGAGTTCTGACTTGAATCCTATTGAAAATCTATGGCAAGAATTGAAAGTTTGAATAAATTGTCCGTCACCAAAAAACCTTCAAGAATTAGAATGTGTAACCATTGAAAAATAGAAGAAAATCCCAGAAAAGACTTGCTCAAATCTCATCAAAAACTTTAGAAAACAATTGCAGCAAGTTATAAAGATGAGAGGCCATGCTACTGACTATTAATATTGTGAAAATTGTTCAATTTTTTCTATTTTACATACTGTATGAATAATTTTGTCTTTTCATATTTTGCATAATTTGCCTGTCAAATTTGTTGTATTTAAACCTACTGTTCTGAAAATTTAATTTTATACTCGTTTTTTTTTGGGGGGGGGTGATTATTAACATATAAGAAACCTGGCATCATTCGGGGCATTAGATTCTGAAAAATGGATAAAAATATTCAAAAGTGATGGATGCATGAATAATTTCGTCATTGACTGTATATATAGCATCATGCAAAAGCAGTCAAACTCTTTAAACTGTTATAACTTTCTAATAATTACCAGATTAAAAGTAATTAACACACTTTTACAGGCATAATATTAGCTCTTTGAGTCATTTTCTTAATAAACAATCACGTTTTGCAATAGACTTTCTTAACCCATCCCCAGCGTAGACGTGTATATATGCTTTTAACAAAAGTGTCTTTTTTAGACACAGGCGAATAAGCTCATCAAAAACATAACATTCAAATATCAGCTACAAATGTGTTTATATGTTGATTTTGATTTTTTATGTTTTATGCCCTTCTGAGATTGAAATGAGTCAAATTGTCAATTCATACATCTGGTAGAGGTATTAGCCACTGCTCAGGTACTTCAAGGTGCTTCAGTATCTTAGTTACTATATTAAAAACAAATAAAAATAATCATAAAAATTTCTAAAGAAACCAAAATGAAGATAGTGGAAATGACAGATGAGTTATCAAATGGTTGGTAATAAACTCGAAATATTCAAAAAGCACCATCTCTGAAATCTTGAAATTTCAATGCACAGGATGCATTTCAGCTTGAGAAATATGTGATCACACTTGAAAGTTGAAAAATCAAACAGTAAGAAACTGATGAAGAATGCAAAAGTTTAGTCAAAGAAAATTGTAAGATAAATGATAGATGATACTTGTCCATTTTGATATCAATAAATAACACTAAATTAATCACTATATTTTGATTTAAATTGATTATCATTCATTTTATTTTGACTTGATACATAGTTAATAGAATAACTGTTGAAATATAATTAATAAATGATTCAGTAAACAACTATATATAAAAGTACAATGTGTATTAAAATACACACACATACACACATGTAAGTAATTGAATGACAAATTGGAAAAAAATCCAGTGTAACACGTTTTGTCCTTCAAAAGGAAATTCTTCAAAGTAAATAACGTTTTTATTGATGGGACAATATATATTATTTCCGTTTATTTTTAAACATCCCACATTATAATCACAGTAGTTTTGTTCAGAAAGGTGGTATGCTGTATGAACCTGGATATACATTTATCATGGAAAGCTCAGAAATTAGTGCATTGCACTCATTGTTAAGTTTGTTTTTTTCAAGAGTTTTAAATGGTTTAAAGATATTAAATTATGTTTATATTTATGCATTTATCATATAAATGTAGTTGGAGGCATGTACATATGTTTGTACATATATCAGGTAATTCAAGATGTTTCTGTGTTTTTTCACTATGAGAGAAATAAAATACAAGAGGGAAAGATGCAATGAAAAAGATGATTCACAGAGTTCAAAACTCTTCTCTCGAACAAATACTTGCCATTTTGGTTTTGATGAAAAATGAAATAGTAAAGCTCGAGTTTGAGGCATTCTTTAGAATAATGTATTTTGTCAGATATATAATTATCTAGAGAGAAGAAGGGTCTCCTGAACCACTTTTAAGCACTATGGTTACTAACTTCACATCACTGACTGTTATACATATTCTGTGGTCTGCTTCTGCAGCTTTAGTTTCAAGTTTAAATTTATGTAATAGACAAGTTTTAACATTTTTTCCTTCATTCATTACTACTGTGGGTATAATATTCTCATAGTTATTTTGCTGTATGTAGGATTTATTGCTGAAATTTTTTTAAAGCTGATAAGACAATAGCAAGAAATTCACAAACACTTTTGTCACCTAACATCTCTCTCTCCATATATAAAAAATAGAATAAAAATAAATAAAATAAACATAAAAATAAAATAAATATATATATATATATGTATATATATATGTATATATATATATATATATATATATATATATATATATATATATATATATATATATATATATATATATATATATGCACATATGCATACATACAAATATGTGTATATTTTTTACACTTATTTTCTATTTTATTTTATGTTTATTTTATTTATTTAAATTTTTATTTATTTATTTATGATATATATATATATATACACACACACATACATACACATATGTGTATATTTATCTTATTTATTTATTTTTAATATATATATATATATATATACATATATATACACACACACACATACACATATGTGTATATTTATTTTATTTTATCTTTATTTTATTTATTTTCATTTTATTTATTTATTTTTAATACACACACACACACACACACACACATACACACACAAAAAAAAACAAACAACAACAAATCTAACCTTCCATAATTAATACCATAATATTTAAGACAACACCAAGGCAAAAAAAACAAAAACTAAAATAAACTCCTACTTACTCCACAAAAATGAAATAATTGATAAATGATAATGTATAAAGAAATATTGACTTCACAACATAAACATTAATTAAATAAATGTGTGTGTGTGTGTGTGTGTGTGTTAGTGTGTGTGTGTGTGTGTTTATGTATATAATAAATTCAAATAATCCATCTTGCCCTTAATCAGCAAAATTATTTCTGCAAAACTTTTAGTTGGGAAATAATTCTTCAAACTTTTTCATCCATTTCTTTACTAGATCTATAAAATACAAGTAAAACAATACTGATATGTTATTGCTTTCTGTAACATACACACACACATATATATGTGTGCGTGTTTCTGTGTGTGTATTATATACCTTATATACATATATTTAAGCAACAAAGAAAATACAACTATAAACCTTACCAGCCATAATTAATACCTTAACATTTGAACTACCAGTAAGCCAAATAAAATAAAAAATCATTACCATTTAAACATTAATATCTTAATATAAATGCACAGATACATGTGTGTATGTGTTTTTGCATGTGTGTTTGTGTGTATTTATACATGTGTGTGTGTGTGTGTGTGTGTGTGTGTGTGTGTGTGTGTGTGTGTGTGTGTGTATTTAAGCAGCATATCTTCATTCAAGCATGTTTGGTTGAATACTCTGGATATATGTCTATTTATTTTTATTTTATCCTCTCAAATTCTCAGATTAACTTCTTAATGTTGTTATTAAATTCATTAAGGAGGGCATTATAGTTTTTTCATTTTTTGTATTTTCCAAAGTATTTAAAATCTCATCCAAGATTACTTATGTCAAATTTAAGTTCCATAGCCCAACATTTAATGGAACATTCCTGTCCATATTTACAATTTAGAGAAATAGTAACTGGCAATACAAGTATACTCCACCATGAAAATAAAAAAATTCAAATTCTTGAAGCCCTCTATATAAGAAAAATACAACACTAAATAAGGTTAATTATGAGTATAGCAACAATGTTTTAAAATATCTATAACAGCAATGTTTTAAAACACTTAAATTGTAATTTTTTTTAAAATTACAATTGTACAGTTAAAGTTGCCTCTCTTTAGCAACATATGGCTTTAGCAGATATATTTTAAATTGATTATAACAGAATGCATTCATATTTGTTTATAATTATAACAGAGTGTGTTTCATGCACATTTACATAAAAATTCACACCTATCTATTCATTAATTTTTTCCCTTAGCAATTCACTTCTGAAGATGATCTTTGATGAGATTGAAAGTACTTGGGAAAATAAAAGAAATGAAAAAAACTATGAAGCCATTCTTAATGTATTTAATAACAACATTAAGAAGTTAATACGAGAATTTTAGAGGATAAAAATATATGTGTGTGTTTGTGTGTGTCTGTGTGTGTGTGTGTGTGTGTGTGTGTGTGTGAATGTATGAATGTAAGTATATGCATACATATTCAAACAACAATAGATAAAATTTAATTATAAGCATAACCTCCTATAATTATTAGCCTAATACTTAAGATACCACAAAATCAAATAAGATAAATTAAATAATGGGTAAGTGAACATATATATAAATATTTACTTTGCCATTTAAGCATTAATAAAATAAAAAAGAGAAAACAAATATTTAAGTAAAAAAAAGAATACAGCTACATTTTCCAAACACAGAAAACCCTAGAACATTCAAGAATTACTAAGAGCATAGACAGCTTGCTGCACCAGATGTAAGATTGCTACATTTAGCTTTGACACTCAGAGTTGAAAGAGAGAAAAGGAATAAAACCAATAGTGAGAGACTATAAAGAGACAAGAAAACAATGAAAAGGAAAAATAACCACAACATTTTACATGCATGCATGCAGACAAACACATGCATGCCCAAGCATGGTGTAATGGATAATGGCTCACAATTTGAAATTGGAGACCTGAGTTTCAATTCCTGTCAGGGTTGTTATATTCACTTATGTGCAAATAACCTTCGGGAAGGTATGAATCCACCTCTTCTCCCCACAGTAGGAATTTTATCAATAAATCAATATTTTTCCCAAAAGTTCTTACAATCTAAATATATTTTATGGCTTTAAATAACCTGCAAAAGGTTGATAAGCCATAAAAAACAAATCAATTAATCAATTCACCTGAACAACAAGCACCAACCACTGATATATATAGAAAATGCACAACTCTTAGCCAGGATAAAGGAGCATGCATCCATACATGCATACAGAATGGTATATATACCCAAATAAGGATGAAAATTCCCTGCTGAATATAGCATATGAACTTTGAAGACTTTATCCCCAACCTTGAGCACAATACTTAACAACTTATCCTAAAATTGGAAAAATATAATAAAAAAATAAACAGTTGCTGTTTGAATGAATACTTGCTGCTTAAATATAGTGTGTATATATATATATATATATATATATATATATATATATATATATATATATCAATGACTTCATAATTCATAATAAAATCTGATATAATGTATATATACAGACATGATAAAAATCAGTGAATTTATATTAAAATCTGATATAATATATATATAGACATACATGATAAAAAACAGTAACTTCATAATAAATTGTGATATAATGTAAATATAGAGACGCAATAAAAATCAATGAATTTATAATAAAATCTGATATAATGTATATATACAGACATAAAAAGCCACACAAAAAGTATGATTATCTTAAATCTAATAAGTCATATCATTGTTATTAAAGGCACAGACAAAACATATATATACAGAGATTTCTCTGAGTTTATACAAAGATTTAGATCATAACATGAATAAGTATAAGCTAGACAAAGATATACAAGTATAGGCAAGTACATTAAAAATCTGTGAAAAATTGTAGTTGTATGTATAAATATACACATGAAAATATGCTAACATATATAATTTAAATCATTTTATTTATAACCATTGTTTTAATCTTATGTTACATGTTTATACAGATGAATGTGTTAATTTTGCACATATAAATGTATATACATATCTATAAATAGAAAGAGAAAACAAAAAGAGAATGTATTTTAAAGAGTATGACTAAAACGCTAAAAGACAACAACAATTAGGCAAAAATTATGTAATCACAAGTCAGCATATATATATATATATATATATATATATATATATATATATATATATATATATATATATACATACACACACACATGAGGGGTGCTGAAAGGTTCTTGGCTCAGGCAAGTAATACCCCAACCCTACAAAAAGAATTTTGATATTTAATCATTTGGTTAGAAGTGGGTCAGATTAAGAACTTTTCAGCATCCCATCATATATATATATATATATATATATATATATATATATATATATATATATATATATCACATTGTCATTTTCTAAATATACTTATATTTATTCTCCATGTATACAAACACAAACAGACACTTATTTATATGTATAGCATTTATCATGTATTCGGAGATATTATAAACTGATAAAGAAAAAGTGAGAGGAGGAAAGAAACTACAATAGAAGACAACAGATGAAGAGAAAAAAAGAATTAATATACTTCTCCTTCTTTCCTGGCTATTTCCATCTTGGATAGAATGAGGTGGATAATGCAGGAAGCAAAAATACTGAGATTTCCAGCTGTTACAAAATGTGGTTGCCGTCCAGGTGAACCTTATATATGTGCTTTCAGTCAACTCACACTCAAGAAAAGAAATGTAGGAACCTGTATTTAGATAGTTGATAAGAGTGACCAGGTTGGGGTCAGGTTTGTACCTGAGAAATTCATGCTTCATTGGGCATAAACTGAGTTGAGAAACAGAGAAAAACAAAAGAAACAAACATGAAAAAAGGGGGAAGGAAAAAGAGAAGAGATGTAGCAAACAGGATTATGACTTTGAAAAAAAAAGTCAAGATGCAAAGAGCGTATATAGACATGAGTTTGGTATACATTTATAGAATAAAATAGGTGAAACAAGTTATAGATGTAAAATAATATATTTGAAGATCTATATCTTGTATATATATATATATATATATGCTACAATAACTTGTATTTAATTATATAAGAACACAAATTAGTATCAAAGTTTTGTTCATAGCTAGATAAGAAAATAAAAATTTAAACGGAATTGATTTATCTTGCCCCTGAATTCTTATTTACATCTATGAAATTCAGAGTAAGGAGATAGTCTGAACATTTTACTTATTTTATTATTTATTTACTATTAATACTCTAGTTATTAATATTGAGTACTTTATTTACAAGATCTGCTTGCTTAAAGTGGTTATCCTCCAGTAATATAGTAGTCAACAGGGTTTTTTTAGATATAAACAATCTTTGTTATTACATATATATATATATATATATATATATATATATATTTAGTATATAATAATAAATATACATATTCTCCCTCACCACTAACACGACTGTGTTTCATGCATGACGCAATCTTCAGATGCTGAGTATGAAGATTGTATTGTGCATAAAACTTGGTGTCATGTTACTTAATAGGACTGTTATATTACATTGAGCACTGTTTTATTAACATCAGCAGTATATGTGCAATATATATATATATATATATGAATAAAGACAAAAGAAAAATATATCTCAGCCAATGTGTTTTATCCTCTGAGGGACTTTTATCAAGGCAAATGTAAGAATTTTATTTAGCAATAAGTATTTGTAAACAGAAGTAAAAATGTTAGTTTTCCAGATTTTTAAAATTTAAGAGTGCTTATACATCATGCTATCAGAAAGTCATGGTAAATTATGGAAGATATCTTTTACATATATATTTTGAATTTGAATTTTTACACACACACACACACACACCCACACACACACATATATATATAAGGTAGTAAGTATTCATCCAAACAAATTTGATTAAAAAGAACCAACAAGGTCAGTTTGTTTAATTTTTTATTATATTTTTCCAATTTTCAGATAAGGTGTATTGTGCTCAAAATTTTATATATATATATATATATATATATATATATATATATGAGAGATATTTTAAGTAGACAAGTATGAGCAACTGATTATTATGAGAAATCTTAAAATACTTAAAAAAAAAAATTATTTTTAATATATATAAATATGAAAAAAATCATTGTTTTTTTTAAAGTTTTAATTCTATTCTTAATAATGTTATTCTTAATAAAATTCCCGAGAATATGGCTCCCTTCCACATTATTGCATACATTGGCACCAGTGGCATATAATGTCTATTGTCTCAGGATATGTGTACTATGCTACCACACAGAACCTAGTACTCTAGTATAAGTATTACTCAAAAATAAACACACAAACGTCAGACTATTTTCATTGGCTAATTACTGAATGACTGTACATAATAAAAGAAATTGTAGTATTCTATTAAAAGTCTTTGTTGAATCTTATATTCTCAATGACTAAAACACAGTTTTATTTAATAACCATATTTCAAAAGTGAGTAAAGAGAATAATAATAAAGAATTTTAAAATATTACAAAAAAACATTTATTCATAAATTAATTTTAAAAAAAGAAATCTTTCAAAAATTAATTTTTGGCCAAATATCCTTTTTCTTTCACAATTCTAGAGTCTATTATATCTCTTAATATTAGGGGGTACTGAAAAGTACTCAACCTGATCCATTTCCTAAAACCAGTAATTCAATGGTTAAATATTTTTGGTGTTCAAATGATATTTTATAAAGATTTCATAAAATTAAATGAAGTGGGTTTGATTAACTTTAAAAATTTTTTTCATAAATTTTTCTTACAAAATACTGTTTTCATAAATAAATTCATTCATAACTGAAAAAGTAACAAAAATTTAATTGAAATTCAGTAGTTGTTTGACCAATTAGGCTAACGGTTCCCATGAACTACTATGAACAACAATTGAAATTGTTACCATAAATTCAAACACAAGATGTGCTGGTAAATTGTCTCTCATCTTCATCCTATATTTTTGTCATTCTCTCATTGTTCCACCATTTATCCATTCAGAGCCATATCATAATACTCTTATCTGTAGAGTATACAATGCTACCTGAGAACTGCCAAAATATTTTATAACAGGAGACAGAAAAATTACTTTCCCATTATAATCCATGATTATATTATTGAGTAACTAATATTCCTGATAAATTTACCATCTTTGGTTAAGTGTATGTCAACTGTGTTGAAGGCAGCCTTCAGAGTGATAAGGGCAACATAGAGGTGGTGGTCCCTGCAGTACTCCTGGAATTTCTCAATAAGGAGATGAAAACTGCTAAGACCTCCATCAGATTAATCTGGTGCTGGAGAATATTCAGACTGTGAGAGCTGATAGGACAAAGTGGTTCCTATGGGCTCAACACCGTAATGGCATGAGATTTAACAGCAGTTAATTGTGTGTAATACTAAGCTAAAATACTCAGAATAATATGCTTCTGATTAATATTAGAAAAACACACAAATATCCAATGTCTAAAAGTTAAAATGTAATTTTTTTAAAATTATCTAACAGTTTTAATTTCTAAGAAATAAGTTATATTTGAAAACACAGATTTAATTTTTAAAAACAAACAACATCTGATATATTTTTCATCTTGAAAAAACAAAGTAGATTTGCTTTAGTCCTAAATATCTCAATTATGCATAATTCTTGCATCCATTGTACAATGAATTACCTTGCAGCTCAATATTACTTACAGCTTCATGCATATAGTAATAATCAGGCATAAATTAAAACTAAAATTTTTAATTTGTGCCTAATGATTGTTATGTGCATGAAACTTTAAATAGCATCAAGCAGTGAGGAACAGATATATAATTCTCTTTAATATAAATAATAAATTATTATTCTTTTTAATATAAATTTTAGCACCGTTTTACATTGAGCATTGTTTTATTACTACCAGTACTGTGCACTATATATATATATATATATATATATATATATATATATATATATTGTCTGGACTTCATAAAACAATATTAAATTTGAAAGAATAGAAATTTTACATCTAACTCAATCATGTCTCTCTCACCCCTCACTTCCTCACTTCGTTAATTTACATATGCTTAGTACCGCCCGTCAAAAATGTGTAAATTTCTTTTCATTTTTCGTTTCAACCTTTGGAAGTAAAGTCTGGTGATCTGCGGTTCTGTTAAAAGGGCTGTGGTGAAATAATTTATTACATGGAACCTTAAAGTGGTCTGTTTTTATTTTTATTTAAATTATTAGCTCTGATTTACATTGAGCTCTCTGGATTTTATCCTCCTTGAGTCTACCCATACGGATTACCAAGTTTTTCATAAACTAAATATATATATATACATATATATATATATATATATATATATATTCTTTTTCTTAATCATTTCATCCCAAGCAAGGCAATAAAGCCACTAGGATGCAAGGGGGTACTAAGTGTGCAAGACTATGAGAAAAAAAGAAAAAACAAACACTATTAAAGAGCGAAAACAATAAAAGGACACGAATTAAGAAGACAGAAGATTAATATTGCATTTCAGTTTTTAAAGACCAAAGTTGACTGGGAAGGAAAAAACTAAAAGAGAGTTCTACAAGCAAGAAGTGTGATTGTAGAAACAGTTACCATAGAACTTACTGTTACATCTAGGTATTTCAACTGTAAAATGATGAAAACTTGTTGCCAGTCTAGTACTGTGCTTAAATTCTTTAAGTTTAGTTCCTCAGAACAGTTACCATGACTGAGAATTTTCCCTTTAAAGTTTGGGACTTTTTATATTGGGTTATACATCAAATTGACCAATATGGTTTATTGTTTTAGGCAGGACAAACCAATTTGATTCCAAATTAGTTAGTCTAATGAAAGAGTCCTTAATACAAATAATAAGTAGAAATTACAATAATAATACCTAAGTATTCATCTCTTCAGACCGAATTTTCTTAGTCAATGGAGACAATGTACTATATATTAGACTGATGAGGGAATGGAACATAAGAGAGAGGGTGTGAGAAAAGGAGAGGAAGTTTCTTTTAAAAAGATGGAGGTGGGAGTTGAAAAAGAAAGGGTTAAAGAGGTAACAGATAGGTAGTAGTAAGCCTTAACAGACTGACCTGTTAGTTTAGAAATATAAGTGTGGTGTACATCAGCAAGACAGTCATAGATCCAACTATGTGTGAAGAAACACACAAAAAGCAACAAAGTCGTGTAATCCTCAATACTGAGCCATATTTGCACCTACACATATATATACATATGTACATACCTTCTTACATATACATGAATGTACACCCATATGTGCTAATACTCATATAAACAAACAACACTTCAAGTGTGCAATCCTCCTCAAAAAAAAATATAATATGCGTTTTTAGGGGATTTTAAATTTGTTCTTATGTCTGCACTTGAAGATCAGTTCACTACGTTGGTTTAACAATTGGTTAGCATTTGTGAATTTATTGCAATTTTCTCTTATATACACAGATCGCATCTGTCCCAGGGGTTTGAGACTGATAGATGATTTCCCATTTGATTATTGAGTTGAAACTACTATCTTTAATCTTTCAATAATGCTTGGACAGAGCAATTTGGTTTCTCAAGTCAGTATTGGTGAAGGAATGTTAGTGACTGTATAGTCTCTGTTTGCAATTTCCAGTGGATATTCCGATTTATGTCTTTTTGTCATTGGTGTTTTCCTTCGGGAAAATGGTAGCTTGGTATACCACATTTTCCAAATTACAGGTACCTCCAACTGGGTAAATGTTGCCAGTTTTACAGTTACAAGATGGTTTGTCTCTCACTGTTTTGCTGTCTCAGAATGCTTTTAATATTTGGTTGTTGTGTGTATTAATAATTTTCTGCATGTTTTTGGTGCAGGAATAACTAATCTTGGGAGTTTTTCATTTGAAAATTTTTTTGTAGAGGGTTATTTTGGTTAAAGTGCTTGTCAACCAAGTTTAAGTATCTGCCAATATTTAGATTAGATATCTTACAGAAAGGGGGGGATTGAACCATATTATTTTTAATTTTCTGTTTGTTTTAATATTCTCTAAGGATTCTTGGTAGACTAATTTTTGTTTGAAATTACTGCTACTAAGAGCCTCATCCTTTTGTTCTCATTAAATATTTTTTCTGTTTGACAATAATTTATTTATTCTAGTGTTTATAACTTGGGGAACTTGTTTAACTACTGAGTTTGGGTGATTCGGGTTTACATTAATGTAAATCGGAGTTTGGTTTTCTTTTTGAAATGGCTTATAGGTGTTGTTCGAGAGGTTGAAGGTGACATCTAAGAAGTTGACTATTGTGAGGTTAGACAAGATTTCATTTTAAAACCTCAAAGCCCTTATAATTCGCTTCTGTATTCTAGAAGACAGAGGACAGTTACTATTTGGGATGTAGATAAATCCGTCATCTTTATAAAGGCTGACTTGTCTAAGGTCAATAATCATATTAAGAGTGTCTAGTATGTAAATACCTATTAAGTTCACAATTTGAGCTGAGTCATATATATATATATATTTATATATATATATATATATATGTATATATATATATATATATATATATATATGTATGTATGTATTATATTGGGCATCATATATTTTATTTTCTAAAGAGATAATCATGTTATTTATTATTATTTTCTATGTATTAAAATTCATACAAAAAATTTCTCACTTGAAATATTTGAACTCTAGCATTGTGACTTGCAAATTCCAATATTATATAACCATTAATAAATAACACATTCTTAAAAAAAACATCTTTCGGTCTACAATACATTTATTTTGTTTTGGAGTTTTATTTCTAAATGAAATTACAGCTTGACGATGGAAACATGAAATTTTCGAAAGTACTTGCTGCTCTAAAAAATACACCAGATCCATCTGACAACAATTTTATATATAAGGATTGCATCATTCAATGAATTGTTAGCAAGTTAATGCTTATATTAAGTCTGTTAGCAAAGAGAATTCACCATTAATTACTGATTGATTGTATGATTATCTTTTTATAATATATATATATATATATATGTGTGTGTGTGTGTGTGTGTGTGTGTGTGTGTGTGTGTGTGGGTGGGTGTATATATATGTGTGTGTGTGTATGTATGTGTGTGTATATATATATATATTTATATGTATATATATATATATGCCTGTGCATATATATGTGTGTGTATATATATGTATGTATGTGTGTATACATATACATGTATATATTTTAGAATTGGACTTAGTCCGACAATTTATTTAAAGACATTTATATATTATGTTTAACGTTCTTTTTATAGATACAAGTATTTAAGCAAATGCTCTGTTTTATAATAAACAGTATTAAATAACATTTACCGGCCTGAATGTCCGAGAAATTTTCATAGAAAATATTCGCTCTCCAACAGGAATCGAACCTGTATCCTATACGGAACCATCATTTTGCGTGATGTGCCTTAACCTTTCGGCCACAGAGCAGCGTCTGGTTAGCAAGGTCGATTTTACTATCTTTAAACTTAAATCTTCCATGAATCTCTTCTATTCATATCTGCTCTAGCGTATCAAATGTAAACAAATGACGTCATATATTTTAGAATTGGACTTAGTCCGACAATTTATTTAAAGACATTTATATATTATGTTTAACGTTCTTTTTATAGATACAAGTATTTAAGCAAATGCTCTGTTTTATAATAAACAGTATTAAATAACATTTACCGGCCTGTATTTAAATAACATTTACCGGAGAGTAAATTTTCTATGAAAATTTCTCGGACATTCAGGCCGGTAAATGTTATTTAATACTGTTTATTCACACTGCAAATTTTTTCTAAGCTCTATACTAAACATTAAATCTGTTACGAAAAAAGAACTAAACAAAATGAACACAAAACGGTCAGCTTTAAAAAAGGACTTGTAACTGGAAAAACCGAATGAAAAAACAATGTTAACAACAAATACTTTTTCACACCCAACCCAGTTCTGCGGAATCAGAATCAACATTGAGTTTAAGCAAGCGAATGAGCCAATTGGAGTAAAGTGCCATGCAGATTTAAATTTTTCCCACTTGTGATGAATGCAGTATCGATTTTTTTTGCATGCTAACATGCTAGTTAACATTCGTGTCAGTCAGCTGTTGGCTCTCATGCTGGCCAATAGAATCTTCCTGCCTATTCGTGTCAGCCAACTATAGGCTCTCACTCTGGCCAGTAGAAAATGGCCGCAAACTACATGAAAACTGTCGTAGAAGCATGAAAAAGTCGATTATTTCCACTATTGATGGGAGTTGGGAAATGCAAAGTTGGTCTTAGCTTTTCCACTAACTTGGAGCATGTGCCTGTAAATTTTGGTGCAAATCCATCAAAAATTGTGGCCGTGCATTCGTTACACACACACACACATCCTGCCTTTTATAAATAGAGATTAATATTTATAATTTAAATGATTTGGTATAAACAATAAAATAAGAAGAATTTGATGAAAATTAGAAAAGTTTGTAATATGTTTGCAGATATATATTAAAATACATTGGCATGCCAAAAGTCATGAAATAGCAGAGTATGTAGAAGTAATGGTAGGTGACAGCACTGTACTTTGATGTTATAAACATGCTAAAGCCTATATCACTCATGCTTTGACATTTGATGAGTCAGAGTGAACACCAGCTAGGCTGCTCAGAGTAAAATGACATGAATTATTGAAAGTTGAATGACATATGATAGTGCCAGACAGATCGGACATTCCATTTTTAAAATTATGGATCATTTGACATTTCTTGATCTATGGTGTCATGTGTGTACCAAGAATACCTGATAGGAAGCATTATCAGCTATTGTAAACAACACAGTGTCCAACCACATGTCCTTAATGATTCTTACTAGAATTGGCTAGAACTATGGTAACACAAGTAAGACAAGTGATACTGGCTTAAATCACATTCACATTCAATTCAGTATGTACAAGACATATATCTAGCAGATCAATTCAGTGTTACTTAGCTTCCATGAGACATGGGAACAAAAGATATACCAGCAGACACACGGACTTATAATATCACTAATAGGATTTTTGAGGACTCATTACATGTAGCATGGTCCAATATGTTACAATTCCAGTTGTTTCCATTTCATAATAGAGTTTGGATATGGTGAAGACCCCATGAAGCCATGAACACCAATTGTCAATAAGGCACTAGTGGGGATTTCATAAAAGTGCTGCCAGAATTGGTTTGAGGAGGATTCTGGAGACTTCCAATGAATGGTGTGACTACCATGTCTGCCTATCATGAGTCCAATGGAGAATTTATGAGACATGACATCAAGAGGTCTATTCCCATGCAAGATCCTGCAGCTACAAAAATCAAGTGTCAAGATGTCATGTTCAAAATCTCTTTCAACAATCAATGCCATGTCAAGTTGCTGTATTTCACCGGCTAGAGGGAAAATATCTTGGGAACCTATGTTGTGAATTTTGGAAAACCAGTGTATATCTGTATTTATTGTCATTCTAGAGACAATGGGAAAAAAAGGAGACTTCTATTAACATCAGAAAGAGAAAACTGAAATTTCTAGAGCATATAATAAGGAAAGAGGGCTTAGAAAATTTGACACTCACAAAATATATTGAAGGCAAGAGGGACAGAGGAAAGCAGTGCATAACCTATCTAACAAGGTTGTGTAAATAGTTGGTAGAACAGGGTTTAGGAGAGGGAGCAAAAAGACAAGCTTTATTAAGAGCTACAAAGGACAGAAAATTATGGAAAACCATGTTCTACCACATATTTAAGGCACATAAGAAGAAGAAGAAGAAGAAGAAGAAGAAGAAGAAGAAGAAGAAGAAGAAGAAGAAGTTATACATATAGACATTGATATGTATCTATGTTTATGTAAGAGAGCAACATGAGTAAAAAAAAATACAGTGAAAAAACTAAAATAAAATCAGGTTTAAGAAAGTAAACACAGGACAGAAAAAAATGAATAAATAAATGAATAATTAATTTTGGAAGGAAGATTTCTGATTACATTGGGAAAAACCTTAAATTGTTTTCCTTTAATACAAATCCTGATAGACTCCAGCTATCACTGTTGTTGAGTGTGACTTGAAGAGTATGATTTACCTAAGAAGTATGAATCTATCCATCTCTTCACTGAACATAAAAGGAAGGGCAAAAATATTATTTGATATTTTCACTTAATAATAAGGTGATAAAAGCATTTTTAAAAGTAAGCAAGTTAAAAAGCCCTTGTGTAATTTGTACCCTACAAAGATATGGATAAATACCTATACAGAGAAAATGTGTATTCATCTTAGCATTTATCTATATGACTAAAGCCATCTCTCTCTCTCTCTCTCTCTCTGTCTCTTTTTATATATGCATATATGTATAAATATATAAAAAATGTGTAAATTTATTTTAATTTTTCGTTTCAACCTTTGGAAGTAAAGTCTGATGATCCGCGGTCCTTTAAAAGGGCTGTGGTGAAATGATTTATTAACATGGAACCTTAAAGTGGTCTGTTTTTATTTTTATTTAAATATATATATATATATATATATATATATATATATATATATATAGATACATATGCATATATATATATATATATATATATATATATATATATATATATATATATATATATATATATATATATGCATGTTTCATTAAAAACAACAGACAAGGTACTATGGTTAAGCTTTTTATTTAATTTTTCTTGTGTTCAAACAAGAGCTTTCTTTTCTGGACAAAGAATATATGTGTATAGGCAGCCTATTTTAATTCAAACAGGTTTCATTGAATAATATAGATATATTATGTTTATTTTTATAATGATCCTTTCCAGTTCTCTAATCAGTTTCTTGATATCAAGGAATGTACCATAGTTTTTTCCTACACAAGTACTTTTGATCTCCTCCAAGATCATCCTCAGGGGTGAATTACAAAGACAAACTTATTATAACTGTGATAAAATCTGCATTTTGTTTTGATGTAGATTTTAAAAAAAAAACACATGTGAATGCATCTGTTATAATTATTTAAAAATTTTAAATTTATCCGTTGTAGCTATGGAATTTTTTGCAAAACAAGCATTCCAATATAAGGGAGGTGACCAGAAATTGGTAGCATGCAAAATGGCATGTTTCTTATATGCACTTTCACAAAACAGGAAAATACTTGTTGGCAACAGCACTATACTACTACACCATGAAAGTAATAAACAAAAACTTCGAATTCTTTAGACCTCTTTATCAAAACTAATCAACCAACACACAACAAAATTTATTGTGAGTGTAGCAGCAAGTTGTTGATATGTTTACTGGGACACTTATTTTGCAAAAAAAAATTGCTAGGAAAAAAATTACAGAGCTTTCCTTGATGAATTTCATCTTAACATGAAGAAACTGATTAGAGAACTGGAAAGGATCATTATAAAAATAGACATAATATGTATATATAATATATAATAATATAATAATTACACACACACATATATATATATACACATATATATATAAACACTCACACACACACACACACACATATATATATATATACACATATACACACACATATATATATATAGACACACACATATATGCACACACATATATATATAGAAGTGGAAACTGAAGTTAACACCAAGCAGTAACAGTCTGTTTCATGATTGAATGCATCTTAATGGCTTGTTTGATGTTGACATCAGTGTTCCTGATATTGACCACATCTACTCATAAATATAGCATACCTTTATATATATATATATATATATATATATATATATATATATATATATGAGAGAGAGAGAGAGAAATAGATGTGTGTATGTGTGTCTATGATGAAATGATGATTCCTTGTAGTTCAGTTGAAAGGAGGAAAACAGATATATTGTACTATAATCAGATTTTTAAAATGCTGTGCATCAGAGACTTAACAAACCAGTGGTGTGAATGACACAGATAAACTAAGTGATGCAGAAAACTTAAGAACCAATGAATGATTTGTTCTTGAAACATTGTACATAATGTAGTGAGAAGAAAACAACACTTTTGAGCTAAGTACATCAACATTATGAATCAAAGTATTTCCTTACCTCTGTTCAGGTTTCCAGCATAACTGTTGTTTTTTATATAAATCTATATGAAAATATAATATATAACCACATAGTTTTGGAGTTACTGTCAAATTTCTCCTTGAGTCTATACACATGCTTATATTTTAATTTATTCTGTTGCAATGTTTTGCATTAGCATCTCATATTACTGATGGCATCTAGTTAGGAAACAACAACAGTCCGACATACATAATAATCTTATTTTTAATCTATTTAATTTGATAGTGAATACTAATTATTTACTATTTATTTACTTAATAATAAATAATTACATAGATTGAAAATGATACAGAAAACATCTAAAATCAAAATTTTTCTAACTATATTTCTGGCAGTGTTGAGGTGGGTGACCTATTCATGTGGGGTGAGCCTCAAGGTAGCTTGACAGTGGTTAATAAGTGTTGAATGTATAAAAGCCAAATTTTATGATATAAAACTAATGAAAAATTTGAAAGAATGCTTGATTGCATTTAATAATTATTGGAATTAAATGTGGGAAAAAACTAATTAAGAAAGTTAATTAGTTTTAAAAAATTAGATGGGTTGAGCGGTCCATCAAGAATCAGACCTGAATATTAATTTGGACGTACCTTAATATAACTGGGCTCTGTCCTGTGCCTAACCACTATACACACAAAATCAAGATAAAATAATTACCTATCTTTCAAATTTCTGTGGATAGGTAAGCAGAATAATTTCAGAGAAATGATTTTTGGAAGAAAAGAAAAAGAACTCAGTTAAGCTGACCAAAGAGATATGTGGTCTGTTTAAATAAAGATGTATTCACCAATGGTTTCACAGAAAGAATAATTTTCAAGAATTAGGTTATATCAACTAGATTGAATGGTAACTGGATTTGTGTTTTCTGAACAAAGAAAACCATTAAAGAGCATAAATTAATGGTCAAAACTTGCCAATACATTACTGGTGACAACCAGCAGGCTGAGTGTCATATATGCGCATACATTGCACAGTTTGGATAGTTCTACTGAAACATGAGAAAAGCAGACCATAGCAGCAGCTATAAGTGTAAAGCCCACCAGAATAGCATCGCAATCCTTGAAAAACACTCCCAAGCATAGTGTTATACTTGGTGACCAAGAATTCTCAACCCTAAGTGCTTACAGCCATATAGCGTTGAAACACCAGTTCTCATATGATCACCGAAGTTAAGCAACATCAAACCAGTCAGTACCTAGATGGGTGACTGCTTGGGAATACCAGGTGCTGTAAGGTTGGATGTGTGGGTGGTGTAATGGATAATGGCGTCAAATTATCAATCAGAGAGCTGACTTCCAATTTCATTATATTCACTTCTGCACAAATACCCTTGGGAAAGGTATGAATCCACCTCTTCTTTCCCCAGCTATGGGTTAATTAGTAAGACTAAATCAATATTATCTCAAAACATATTTTGCGTGTATATATATTTTCCTTGTTTGGCAGCCAGTCTAACAGAAAGAAAGCTCTGAATTCAAACCTGAGGAGGGCTGTTTGGAAACTTTGTGATGTACTGTGCACCATTTCTCTGTTATCAGTTCTTTAGAAAAGTGTAGCTGGTTCTACAAATATATTAACAAATATAATCCAATTATCTGTGTGCATAGTCTAGCAGTTCATTTTTAAACTGAACTGTTGGGGCCTCATAAGTTGAAATCAACAGGAGAGTCCATCACATACATACCTGCACACACACACATACATACACACACACACACACATATATATGAAATCTCCCAACAAAGTGAAGCAAAACAGAAAGCCAGAATTGAATATGAATCCCACCTATATTCTCAACAACTGAAGGTCAAATTCCTTCATCTCAAGGCTCACTGCCAAAGGGAGCTCTGGGGCATCTAAAACCACTGTTGAAAAAACAAAGGAGAAGAACTACAACAATGCACAAAGAGCCAAAATACGAGACAATTCTTCTCAGGAATTAAGTAGGTTTTCAATCCCAACAGGAAGTTTACATCCATACTGAAAGCTGCTGATAGCATCACCGAACTTACTGAGATATTTTAGTAATTGACAAGAACACTTCTCTCCCCTTCTCAATCGTGACTTTACTGCAGTATCAGACTTCCTCAGATATGTCCCACAGCACCCAGTGTAACAATGGATGTCTGCCAACCTTACCTATTATGGTTTCAAACCTACCCTCAAGTCCATTTGATCCTTTAGAGCCCTGGGGATTTATAACATCACCCTGGAACTGATCAAGCATGGTGGATATCCCTCTAAAACAAGAATCTTCCTTCTCCTCCTCCTATGGATCTGGGAAAAGGAGAAAGTTCCATCAGATCTGAAGGATGTGAATATCATCACCATCTTCAAGAAAGAAGCATTTGTGGAAACAATTGTGGAATCTCTCTCCTGTCCATCATAGGAAAGATCCTCACAAGGATCCTTCTCAATCAGCTCCTGACCTTGTTAGAAAACATTTTCCCTAAATGTTAATGTGGTTTCAGAGCCAACACAGGAACTATCGATATGATTTTCTCTATGAGGAAAATCCAGAAAAAGTGCAGAGAACAGCAAAATCCCCTGGGAATGATTTTCTATGATCTTGAAAAAGCATTTGACAATGTAGCAAGACCAGCCGTGTGGAAGGTCCTCAGATGTTATGCATGCCCTGAGAAATTCACAGCGCTCATAAGAGCTGTACACAAGGGAATGATAGGTTGTCTCCAACATCAAAACGAACTTTCAAACCCTTCAAGGCGCTTGAAACAAGGGTACGTACTTGCTCCTACCCTTTTCTCCATCAACTTGGTGGCAATGCTTCAGGAGATTCTGGATGACAACCCTGGAATCAACCTTTGATACTGCACTGATGGCAGCCTCTTCAATATAGCTCGACTCTGGTCTAGGACTTAAACAACAAAGGCATGAGTCACAGAGCTCCAATACACCAGTGACAACTGCACCCTGGCCCATTAACTTAAAGACCTTCAGAACTTAGTGGACAACTTCTCCATATCATACATGCACTACAGATTCACCATCAATGTAGCAAAGACCAAGGTCCTGCTCTAACCATTAACTACCATCTGAAGTCAAAATCATCATCCACAGACTAAATCTGGATAATGTTGAACAATTTTCACACCTTGGTAGTGCATCTGCTGAAAAAGACATTGATAACCGAATCAAGACTGCTCACATAGTATACAAGAAGCTATTCAAAAGAGTTTTCAGCAATCCTGGGCTAGCACAAACCACCAAGCTACTGAGCTGTTGTAATCTCGACTCTCCTGTACACCAGTGAAACCTAGGTGTGAAATACCTAGCAGGACCGGATCACAGACAATGAAGTTCACCTCTGTGCAAAGATGGAGAGCCTAGAAACCATCATGATTCACCACTTTGATGGGCCAGACACCTTGCTCAAATGCCAGACATCTGCTTACCCAAACAAACACTCTTCTCGGAGCTTGCATCTGGTAAGCAACCACATTGTCAATTCAAGGATCAGTGCAAAAACACCTTGCTGAGGGCAGAAATTGATGATAATTGGGAGATAGAACCAATTGGAGAAAAACAATTCACAAAAAAACATCCTTCAAAAACACCAGAAGACAAATAGGAGAGATGAAAAGAGTCCAAAGAAAAACCAGAGCTCTCCATCCTCTGAACTTTACCATGTGGTTGGTGACTGCAGCATCTCTTCAGATCCAACATAGGACTCATTTCACACAGAAGGAAATATCAATAAGTATCACAACATTGATGTCACAGTTACTTAAATTTGTTGGATTCTTATACTAAACCAAAAGTTATTAGATTGTTCTTTTTAAAAAAAGAACACTAATTATTGTTACTATTAGACTAGAGTGTTGTCTTTCATATGATGCTTTGTTAATGCTAAGATTATCATTTTGTCATTATTATCAGGTTTGCAGCTATTTAGCCAAAATTTGTATAAACTTGGAAATAAATAAAACATGTCATTAGAAATTAAAAGGAATAAAAAGGTATTAGTTTTTCCAACATAATTTAAAAAGCTATTAATTTCTAAATATATATCCAATGATCTCTTTATTGCAAGTAAATGTTTACTACCAATTGAGGAATTAAACTATTCTATCAAGATTGTAGAATATCATCAACTGACAGAGTGTAGTTTAAATGAAATAAACACTTGGTAAAGAATTTGCATAAAACATTTGAAGTTATCAAAATTTAGTGAAAGTCACATTCAAGTCAGGCAAATGTAAATAAAAAAAAGTATCGTACTTTATTTGTAATTGATACATCACGTGTTGGGTCACCTACTGTGATCATCTGAAAAGTTATATCTAGTCTTCTTTCAAGAATCAGTAACAAATATAGCAGCATAATATTATAGGGTCTCTGGAATATTCCTGTCAATATTATTTATAGCATATATTGTTAACTCCACAAAGGCCTATTTTGATTAATACAGGTACAAAATTAAAAACAATTTTTGTTGAATGAAAGATTATATGCAATAGAAAATGATATAGATAATATTAAATCATAAAGTATAAGATTACTGATTTTATTTCAAGTTTTTATTTTCAGTTTTTTTAAATGATTATAATTTTTTGCAACATGCTGATGCATGTTGAAATCCTCACTGTATTTAGTATTGTTGAAGTTATTGCTAACATTTTTTGTCAAGATTTACAAGTTCTGCGTTTCATTCAATTTTTACAAACCAATCAATGAAGTTTGAATAAGCTGATTTGTTTGGAGAAATACTTTGACAAAAACCCTACTTCACAGTTTAATAATTTCTTTATTTTAATTTAATCTTATAGAAACATTTTTTAAGAATTTTTTTTTTTACTTTTTAACAGCAAAGAATAAATTAAGATTTCTTACTCTTGAGCAACATACAACTGATCATGCATATATTTCTTACTGGAGCTAAATTTCCACTTTTTCAAGTGCTTGGCTTTGTGAGTTGTTTATAGTTCTCACAAATGCAGGGAAAACTGGAAACTAGATTCTTGTATATGTAAAAACTTAAAGAAAAAAATATGCAGTAAACAATTTTTATGAAATAAGTAATTTTTATTTTAATCATTAAGTTTGTTTTTTTAAATAGTGGGATTATTTTGTATTTTGTACTCCTTACCTGTTTGCACTTCTCCCCAAAATTTGGTTTCAATCAGTCAATTTATGGATATTTTAGAGGGTGTGATTGACAGACTAACAGAAATCACAAAATTTTATATATAGATAGATACTATATTTTAACTAATATTTTATCACTATATAATATATTATTTGTTTATTTTGCACATTTTATTAATATAACTACATCTTTTAGGCATATATAGAAAGCATTTTATCATCATTAACATCATCATCCCCTTGACTTTTGTAATGATAGGGGGGATCTGGATGCAGAAGCCATATTGAATCTCCTACACAACAGTCTATCAACGGCAGCCATCAGCAATTCTGGTATAGTTGTAGTTGTCCATTGTTTGACATTGACCAACCAGTTTTTGCTTTGGTGTCCTCTTCCATGTCCACCTTCAACAGAGCCTTGCATGATGGTCCTGCACAGGCTGTCATGCTTTGTAATGCATCCAAACCATGCCATTTTTCTCTGTTTGACAGTGGCAAGAAGAGGTTCCTGGTGGCCCACAAAATGTTCAACCCTTTTCTGCACAAACTTATTGGTTTTATGTTCCCAATAGAAGATGCCAAGAAGTTTTCTCATGCATTTGTCCTCAAACACTTGGATTCTTCTCTCTGTTTCTGCCAACAGTGTCCACATTTCACATCCATATAGGAGAATAGAGATTACCAGTTATTTGTATAGTCTGTACTTTGTTTGAAAGCTGATTTTGCTCCTCCATATTCTTTCCAGTTTGGTCATTGCTACTATAGCTATGGCAATACATGTGCATTTTATACTAGGCCATAAAAAGTTGAAATTTTAAAGAATATAAATTCTGCATTTGATGACAAAGTTGTAAGTAGACTAACAAGAAGTTTTGTTTTTATGAATTAATCTATTCAAACTAGTGTTCCAAACTTTGTCATTAGAATCATGATTTATTTATTGCATTCTTTTTTGTTTTTTTATTGTTTTTCATTTGTCTGTTATATTTGATGACCTTTTCAGAATTTCAAACCAATTCATTTTTTTCACACTATTGAGATTTTTCTCATTCTACAGTCTATATAAAGTGTTCTCATATCAGTTAATTCTAGCAATTTGTTCTTGTGATGTCACTTTTTCCCTGAACCATAATATATGACTTTCACTATGACTCAGAGATTGATCTCAGAATCTCAAGGTAACTTTTATCCACTGTGAATATCTCAAAGGATATTCAAATAGCGTAATTTTAAAACTAAAATTAGTATTGATTCTTTCCTAAGCAGACTTCTGTATGTATCATAGTTGATAAGGTTACTGAATATAACATACACACAGAAGGCCAGAGATTACAACAATTGAAAGTTATGACTATAGCATCCAAGATCAGAACACTTGTCTGAAAATTCCTCATCAATAATTCAGACAAAAAAAAAATTTTTAATTAGAAAATTTACAAATGGAGATTTTGAAGCCACAACAGAGGTCAGTCAAAACCATCGATCAATAATGATTTGAAGGCTGTGATGAAAAATGATCCAAAAACTTCAATATCACAACAAACTTCAATTTATCAATTCAAACCATTTCAAATCATTTATTTTAACAGCAAAATTCAAATCTTAATATTCTATTGACTGAAAAACAAAAACTCAAAAATATGGAGACTTACATTAATCATGTTTGATAGTATGAAATTGATCTAATTACTTGAGCCATCATATCATTTGGGATGAAAATGGATTTTGCATAATTAGAGAAATGCTGGGTGTGAGTGAGAAGCAAAATACCAATCAAAATTGTCCTATCCATTTCTGGAAAATACTGGTCAGTGTAGAAGTGGATTGCTTCAATATGTTGTAACTTCCTTCAAACTGGCTAAATATTAAAAGCAAATATATGTAAACTAGCTTGAAATTATGTATTGAAAATTCAAACAGTACTCAGTTTGGTGAATGAAATTTTACTTTAATGTATATCCTTATGTTGAAATAGGAAATTACTAAAACTGAATTAAAAGGTAGAGATTTTATTGGACAGAGCTTATTCATCTTATTTCAATCAGATTACCTTTTAAAAAATATGAAGAGATATATTACAAGAACTTCAATTAAGACTGAAGAAGTTTTCAATGAAATTGTCAGTTGTTTAAATAAAGAATTCTTTAAGAAGAAAATTGGCAACTTGTTACTAAGATAGAACAAAAATGACTAAGCAGGGAAATTTGATTAAATAAAAGTTTTTTTATTATGAATTTTTTCAATATATTTTTTTATATAAATTAGTTCATGTTAAAAATATAATAGCAAGTTACTGATGATGATGATGATTACTCTTTGTTCTGGTTTGAAACACAGTTTTTAGTGAATTTGGAATATTATCAATGTAATAACTGGAAAGTAGCTTGAAGACTCTTAATTACCAACCTCAAAACCTTGATACGTCAAATATTTTATCCCTTTTTATCTTTCGAATAATGTCGACATAAATCTGTAGTGAACCTCATTGAATTAAGATACTGTTTCTCCATGATATATTGATAAGATTTATCAGAGGTTTATGTCAAACTTTATCAAGTTTACAATACTGCTCTATTTAAAATGTTCATTAATGTGGACCTATTTACAACTATTCATGAATCTACATAGAAGATTTTTTAAACACTTGGCAATAAGTATGTTGATGGAATTCAAAGCCGAAAATACCATAAATACCTGGAAATGACCCAATCATCTGATTTATTGCCTGTAACAGAAAACATCTGAAGCCAGTAAAAATCTTCATCTCATTGACTATTGTGGACATAAATTTAAGGACAATATTTTTATATTTAATGTATTTTTATTTTATAAGGTGTAAATTTACAAATAATTCAACTTTACTAAATAATCACCTTCATTACAAATTATAGCCTTATTTGACATATGAACTCCAATTGTATATATAAGTAGAGCTTTTGAATCAAATAATTTTCATCTATATTGTTTTCATCTTTGTTCTATATAGACACTTGAAATATTGAATGTTATCAGTTATTCAGACAATTGTTTTTTCAAGTAAGTTTTTTCAAAGTATAATATTTGTAGATATTTTTAACTTGGTAGTTAATTAATGATGACACCAATATGGTATTTTTAGTTTATAATGATTAAAAAATGAATATTTAATAAAAACAAATTATTCATAAAATAAAATAAAAATTGTTAAATAAATATATCAATTGTTTAAAAATTCTACATTGAGCCATCACTAAATATCTTCTCTCTCAAAGCTTTTTAAAATGTGCATGTTGATTTGGATTATTAACACAATTACTAAGTGTTGACATTTTTTATGTTTTATACTTGCAGCTTCAATTTATTTATAAATGCAAAAGATGAAGAGAAAGATATCTGTTGTTTTAATCAGAATAAAAAGTAAAGTAACCTTTTTATACATAATCACCCATGACAATGAACCTTTTTGATGTGTTAGAGATATAAAAAAAGATTAACCATCATTGGTTGATGAATTACTTTTTTGTTACATTTAGCTTTTAATATATATTCTTTTGACTTATAAACATCTAGAAAAAAATGTGTTTAAATTCAAATAAAAATAAATAAGAGAATAAAAATGTAAGGAAGAAAAAAGAATAATTTATCTTGAAATAAAATAAAGTCTTTAAATATTATTAATAAGTGATATTGATTTTTGTATGTTTATTTCTGAGAATCTTTACTCTAACAAGGACATGATGTATGTATATTCATACACATAATAAATGAAGTTATAAGCATTTTTATTGTGCTTGTCAATCATATTCAGTCTATATTTTTAAAATGTTGCCAAGTAAAAAAAGTATTTTTTGATAATTAATGTACATATACAAAGACCATATTTTACTTCTTTTGAGAGGAAGCCTTTGGCAATAGTTTTACTGTATGAAAACATACTTACCATTCTTTATTTGTCTAATTTCTTGATGTAAGATTTCACAATCACTTGGTAGGGGTATATCACTTGTGTAAGAGAATGTTTAAATAAATATTAATGACAAAATGTCAGAGCCACATATGAAGTGGAAATATTTATAAAGTTTACAATGTTCATGGTTTTATTTGAGTGGGAAATCACATTTCTTTGGGATGTTTCAATCAGTCATTTTTCCAGTATTCAACAGCTTTCCTTTTGTAGAAATATGGATATTTTGTTAGTTTTATTTCGTTGAATGGCTGTATTGTATGCTTCAATTACTTTCTGGTTCTTTCTATGAAAAGAAAAAAAGGATGACTCTAAGTATTTGAAAAGATCATTTAACATTTAAGTATATACAAGCTGCAAAAGGCAAACAAATGAAAAACAAAATAATACTGAAAATGACAAGGAAAATACAGAGCAAGTAAAAACTCTTAATACAACTGTAGAATTAAATTGAATCTAAAGTAAATGATGTCACTAATAATCTGACACAATTTTCTAAAATAAAGTAAAGTTTGTAATAGATACATGGTCACATGATAATGGACATATCATATTGACTATTTCTATTAGTCCTTACTAACAGACAAATCATAGATCTTTATTTTCAATCTGTAAATATATTTGTATGAAACTAATGCAATGTCATTTAGGAATTAAGTGGGGGAGGTAAATTAACAGAGCATTTTAGTATTCAGTCACTATCCTAGTTAAGCATATTCATGACCATTATCTAATAATATTCAAGATGTTACTCCCCTTGTCCACCAAAATATCCCGTGTTTTCCATTACCTATTTCTAGGAAATATGTACTCTTAGATGCTGAAAAGGTGTGAGTGATGCTTATTTTTTTATGTATTTATTTTTTGGAGGAAATCTCCTGAGCCCTCCACCCTGCCCAACCTTATTTAGACCCCCACTCTGTTTAGTAATTTCACACTTTTCACTTGAGCTCAAACAGGAAACTATTATAGTTATTATTAAAGTTAGTTCAAGTTATTATTGCATGCCTTTATGGTTACATTGTTTAAAAGATAGTGTTCCATTGTTCTTTGTTTTTATTCATTCCAGAATTAACATAATCCATTCTTTGATAAATTTATTTAAAACAAAAGAGGTTTCTTTATTTTCTCTAGGAATTTCAAATCAAATCCTTTATCCAATCCAGGTGAGTAGAGTGCTTATATTCCATTATCAATTCAGTTTCTGCATGTTCCACTTCTGCTGTTTCTTAACTTTTCTGATTTGTGCCAGATGTCTTTTGACTGTTGTATAATCTACCATATGTTTTGTTACCAATGGCCAACTGTTTATTTCTGATGAGCCTCCATGATTGTTCATAATTCTTCATTGTCAAGTGATAACTCGCAACTATGACCAGGCTCATCTTAAAGGTACAGATATACCAGAAGTAAACTTCTGGAACCAACAATGCACAACCCATTCTGAAACTGATACCAAGTGGCATCAGCAGTGCAATGGCCAAGTTTTAACATATTGTGAATAATCATAATAAATATCATATTTATTCATTTTTACTTTGATATCCTATGAAAAAACCAAAATCAGAATAAAAAAATTCAAACAACACTAAAAAGAATTTAACAGAGAGTTTAAAGTGATATATAGATGTAAATATGAAGAGAAGAATTGAAACAGAGTTCAATTCTCACTCATTTCTGTTTTGTTGACTTGGAAAAGGTATTAATCTCTCTTCCTACAAAGCTATGGGTTAAGTAACAGAGGAGACTGAGCGCTTTTGTCTTGATGTGGCAACCAGTCTAAGAGAAGGTCAACTCCATCCTGAAGAGGGATGAGCTCCATCAGGCTATCTTGCCCACAACTCACCACTGCTGCTATATCAGCAGTACATGCAGTGTCCTAACAACCCTAATAGGTTATAGGACATCTAATAGGATAAACAAAATGGAACAATGTAAAAAACAATTCTTATAATTTCAATAAAAAACAAACATTTATTTCTCTCAAGTGAGTGGAAAACACATTTATATGCTAATATATGTAGATATGAGTGAAAAAGTGTAAGAGATTAACATGATACAAAATAAATGTTTATACTGTATTTTGACTAACAGTTTCATTCTGTAGTCATTAATGTCTGCTTAACCTCATTTTTCAGAAATTTATTCAACAAGAGACAAGTAATGACACTTCAAAGAAGTACCTGAAGGAAAGAGGAAATGTGTTGGTCTGGATTGGTTGTTGTCCTCCCTCCGAAACTATATTAAATAAATATATAATATATTACAATATATAATATAAAATATATAAATGATAAATATTGTTCTCTGTCCAAAACTAATGTTAAATGTTCAAAACATTCAGCTCACTTCAAAGAATTGATGAATTTCAATAATACAACTCATGGTCAACTTAATTCACATGAAAAATTCTTGAATCTTCTATCGAGTCTTTTCTAAATATTATCAGATATAATCTACTTCTTTCATTCTATGTTAATGCTTAAAGAAAGCAACCAGATTCTCCAGTGAAAGTTGCCAATCATCAATAACTGAAATGCAAAAAAAAACAAGAAATAAATAAAAATGAGATTTATATAATTATGAATATAAATGTTACCTTCTAACCTGATTTCAAACCATTTTCAAAAAATTATTCCCATAATGCCCATGTTTTTTTAATCCAAAAATTCAAATAAATTATTTTACAAAGAGAAAATGAACATAGTATCAGATTTTAACTATAAATCACAGAAGCAAGATATGTCTATCTCAGGCTAAACTAGTTGCACATTTCCAGATGGCAACAGTAGTTGGTTTGATCCCAGGTGAAAATCCAAAATTTGAAAGACTAATTTTCTAACAAAGTAGACTCATCCTTCCTTGAAGATTGACTCAGTATAATCTTCTTATCTACATTTTATCCAATTTCATTTTGTCATATAAAATAAAATACAGACATAATGACTAATTTGACATGGAAAGACCAAGATGTTTTACAAATATTATTTATAAAATTTTCTAGGTGATTTATACATTAAAATATTCTTGGTTTGACAATACAGTATTTAATTGAATAAATATATAATAATTTATAATTTATTTTGCAACCAACAAACAAAGAACAATCAAAGTTGGGCAATATACAAGTTAGATACATTGGTATTTACTAAAAGTTAAAATATTTGCAGTTTATGTATAATAGACATAATCTGTTAATAACACTTGCATTAATTCTTAACCAATGGAAATCCTTTTCCCCTTGAATTTCAATACATAATGCATAGAGTGAATTTCAAAACTTGCTAAAATTATTTTTTGGTAAAAAATTTCATCATTTTTTTTTAATTCACCTCAAGCAAGGTAAAAATAATGCCACTAAGACACAAGGAGTTACTAGGAGTGAAAGAGAATGAAAGAAACTTTAGAAGGAACCAGAAACTCAATCCTAAACAGGAAACAAAGGATAAACATCTACTCCGGTTAAAAAAAAACTGGAAAGGTGTGTAATGGCAGAACTATTTAGTTTAGAACTCTAAAAAAATGGCTGAAACTAAACAGAAGTAATGGAATGATTGAGTTGTAATAAGAATTGCCCAAATCATACCTACATATAACATGCACATGCAATTAGTACTAAAAAACAACCATGATTATTGTTTTTATTTGCTCCTACCATGAGAATTTGCTGTACCAATCTATGTAAAAGTGATTAAAAATTTTAATGTGTTTCTTTAATAAATTTTACCAGTGGTATGAATTACATAAACTGCTAGCTTAGCTATATTATTTTACCTGTCTTTTCAATATATTTCATAATATATATAATGCCAGCAAAAGCCTTTAGTAAAAATAACCTAAAATTTCAAATGTTTTTAGAATCACTGACAGATATATAATAGCTTTTATAGAAGAGAAACATTTATATATTGAAGTAATATCAATTAATTTCATTTTCACAAATCAAATCAAATTGGCAGTTCTTAATATTAACAGAAAATATATAACAGATTTCATAAAGAAATAAATTTGTATTTATATGAACTCAATCCAGAAATTTGTTGATTTTGGCAAAACCATTGACAAGGGTTTTGAAATCATAAGTGTAAAAATGTCAGTGATATACCTATGCATATATATTTTCTATGTTTAAATTTGTTTTTCATTTTAATAACTGTATTTTTTAGAGTTTATTGTTGCCATGGAACAGTAATGGTGATTTTTAATGGCTAATATATAATCCTCCATTTCCATCTGTCTTTCAAGGCAGTCATAGCTACTGGAAAAATTCTCTCAATATACATATGAATTAAAAAGCATATTTCACATTAAAATAGAATTCATGGAATCTACATAAGAACATATTAATTTGTTGGAGATACATAATTATTACTTTTGCCTTTAATAATTAATATTTTCTTTGTTTTTTTAATACAATTATTTATTTATTTTTTTTATTTTTCAAGTTAAATTCTGATGTAATGGAATAACCTGTCACCCCCATGAGTGACTACACTATAGGTAGTAACTACCTATAAGTATCTTTAAGTCAACGGACTACAGAGACTAGCTGAAATCTTTTTCGGATAGACAGTGGAACTCTCTGCCTCTGAGCAGAGAGGAACCCAGACGAGGCTCAGCCAAAGGGCAGAGTCTCGTTCAGGGAGGTTGACCAACCCAATCCCATTTATGCAGGTTCTACGGGGATTTTTTTGGCCGAGCCTACAGGCTCAGATAACCCATGTTAAACTCGGCCTTGTGCCACATCTACCCTCGAGGGGGGGCTAGTAAATACTGACTAACTGAAATCTTTTTCAGCTATACTGTCAAACTCTCTGCCTTCGGGCAGAGAGGAACCCAAACAAAGCTATGCCGAAGGGCAGAGTCTTGTCTGGGGTCTATGGGGTCAACGGGGAATTTTTGGCTGAGCCTATGGGCTCAGATACCCCACATTAAATTCGGCCTTGTGCCACATCTGACCACATGGGGCAGTTGGCAAATATCCTAGCTGAAATCTTTGCAGCTGAACTGTCAAACTCTCTGCCTTCGGACAGATAGGAACCTGGACAAGGCTATACCGAAGGGCAGAGTCTCATTCATGGAGGTAAACTGAACCGATCCCATTTATGCAGGGTCTACAGGGATTTTTTGGCCAAGCCTATGGGCTTAGGAACCCCACATTAAATACAGCCTTGTGCCACATGTGACTGCGTGGGGCAGTTGCTAGATAGACTAGCTGAAATCTTTTTCAACTGTGCTGGTCAAACTCTGCGTCTGAGCAGAGAGGATCCCAAGACGAGGCTATGCTGATGGGCAGAGTTGTGCCTCATGAAACAGCTACCCATTTTATACAGGGTCTACAGGAATTTTTGGCTGAGCCTACAGGTTCGGATGCCCCACATTAAACCCAGCCTTGTGTCATATCTGATCGCGTGGGGAGGTTAGTAAATACACTAGCTGGAATCTTTTCCAGCTGCACTGGTCAAACTCTCTGCCTGGAGGCAGAGAGGATCTTCAGATGAGGCTATGTCAAAGGGCAGAGTCTCATCTCAGGAAACAGCTACCCGACCCCCATTTTATATAGAGTCTACGGGGAATTTTTGGCCAAGCCTATGGGCTCAGATTACCCCACATTAAACTCGGCCCCGTGCCACATCCTACTTCATGAGGAGGCTGGTAAATAGCGACTAGCTGGAATCTGTTGAGTATGACTCAGACCTACGCGAGAACTACCAACCTTCCAATAGTAACATTCACTACTGGATTGACTTGCAACAACCTTGTGTATAACTGTTACCTTTATTCTTATTGTACTGGTTTTTACAATAAACCTTTACTTATTTTATCCACCTTCTTTTTCAAGTATATATTCCTATTAGCACGGAATATAACAAATTCATACTCTTCACTCTTTACATCCTATCTATATTATTATGTATATTATATCAAGAGAAAAATTCTGAGAAAATTTCTTTGAGAAAATGCAGCATTACTTTGTAACCTCACAGTATGCAAAATGTGTCCCTCAGTTTTTGTTACAGACATCTGAGCATATCCTTTGTGATACACATCTTGATACAATGACAGGGAGGGGCTGCATGAGAAAATAAATCCCTGGGTATCAAGCCACTTTTCTGTTTTTGACCATTTGCTCAAAGACAGGTGTGATTCATTGTGGCAAATTAGTACTTTCTGTAATATACAGAAATTACTAATTATCACATTTAGGTGAAAATGAATAGAACAGTTTTTGTGTGACTGGCTTAACAAATGTGTCCACTTATTACGAGAACAATTACAAGTATTTAGCAAAATTCCAATTCCAGTCTTCAAATTATGTTTTCATTGCAGTTATTAACTTAAAATATTGGCTTTGTTGAAAAAATGACAATTATAACATGACATCACCAAAAAAAAAAAAGAAAAAAACAATCCAAGTAAAATATGATAAGGAGCTGAATGTTATCATCCAAACCAAACAGAATGAACTGGGACCATGAAACATACATGCTATACCACCTATTCACTTTGCAGATCAAAACTTGGCACAATGTTTATCAAGGTACCTTCTTTATCCATTCAAAACAAATTCTAATATTTGGTCATTGAAATACTGAATTCAGCAAGTGGAGTGGGCTGAGAACTTTTCAGCCTCTCCTTGTATTAGTTCCCATATTCATTAAATTATTAAATTAATGGCGATGTAAACTTCTTACTCAATTATAAAGACCTGTTATTAATCACTCTTCTAGCATAAAATATACAGAACACTTATCTTTTTGGTATGTAGACTATATTTAGTAGATACAAGTACCTACATGTTTATATATACAATTCTCATTGTGAGTTAGATTATCAAGCATCAGTTGTTTTGTTTGGGAAATTAAAAAGAAGTCTTTCTAATACAGTGTTCATTTATTTAAACTCTTTATTCATGGTGATGATTAATTTCATAGGAAAATCGTGAATATGAGTAGTAGCTTTTACAGAATGACTAAGGATCAGTTGAAATGTCTTATCTTCCTTTGCAGATTGTAGTTATCAGAAGTGTCAGACATCCAGACAAGTCTACTGAACCAAATCAAATAAGACTTTACTCTCCAGATACTAACTACAAAATAGCATCACCCACTATTTATGCTCTCAGTACAAATATAACATTTAAGACATTTCAAAAACAAATAAGGAGACACAACAAAACTATCAATAACATTCTGTAGAAACTGATGAAAACAATTGAATTCTGTATAAGATTGTCTCTTCAAATGTATAGATGCAGCAGGAAGCCGAATTTAAAGGAAATTCAAAATCAAGGCATCAACAATTTAAAGACTGATTTAGCTAAAGAGAAAATATATTTCTAAGTAGGCACCACATTTACTTATTTCATGGATGTTTCCAAGGATCTAGTGGTGCCCTTAGATCTATGAGCAAAATGGATCATCTGATAATATTTGAGAATACTTAGGGCACAAAAAGCTTGCTGTACAACTGCTTACATTGATCTTAACAGGTATGAACTTGCCTAAATAAAAGACTAAATGACTGAAACCATTCTTTTTGTAATGAAATACTGGTCCAGAGTCTTTTCTATATCACTATTTCTATTTGGCAACATCATCTCGAATAATGTCATCTGCAAGAGAGACCTTGACAACAGGATCAAAGCAGCTCATACTGCATACAGAACACTCTCACATCAGGTCTTCAGCAATCATGGTCTCACTATAAAAAACAAAATTATGGTCTTCCAGGCTGTGGTCCTCACCACCCTTCTGTATGCTTGCAAGGCCTGGACATCAAACCTCTAGAACGGTTCCAGCAAATGAAGCTCCAAAGAATCATTTGCATCAGTTGGGAAGACTACATCACCAACAACAAAGTACTCTCTTGGACATTTCTCCTCAGCATCGAGGCTATCATTCTTCAGCATCACTTCCACTGGGCAGGTCATGTGTCCTGAATACATACCACTCAACTCCCATGTATCATCCTGTTTGGAGAACTAGCCAGTGGCCCAAAATGACACTTCAACGATCAGTTGAAAACATCCCTGACACCTGGCCAACATTGACCCTGAAACCTGGGAAACTGTTGCTGCAAATCGGCATTCCTGGCATGAGACCATACATGGGGAGAGCAAGACTTTCAAATCCAACTATCAACATGAAGAGGATTCGCAACATGCTGTCAGGAGGGCCCGATTTGCCAGCTGCATCCATCACCCACACTCTTCTATGACTCTTGCTCATGACTCTTCAGGAGTAGGCTAGGCCTTTACAGCCATCTCTATCAATGCTGTCATAGGAGAGAAAGGGAATAAAGAGAGAAGACAATGATCCCAATGCTCAGATGTGATAATGACTGTTTCTAACATTCACAGCATCATTAGAAAAATTCTTTGAATTATATCAGAGCTGTGATTTAACAATCTTCCCATATCAACTGAAAAAAGAAATTGTTCATTAAAGCAGGTCATTTAGTTTAGTTGAAATTTGTACTGAAAAGGAATCACTTAATTATTGTTGCACAAAATATTATATAGGTTCAAGCTTTTGCCTGATAATAAACCATTGTTGATTGTCTGGAAGAGTATATGAGTTTACATTGCTAACAGACCTCAGTAATGGAAAACAACCATTGTGACTTGTAACTTCAAAACCATTTATAAATCTACCAATAACTCTAAGCTGGCAGTCTATTCCATCACATCAGCTCATAGTCAACTGAAGCTGAAGATATTGTCATTACTGCTATCAATGAACCACAACTTAAATTTGTTCTTGCAGATTCTGTTTATATGTTTATTCCAGCTGCGATAATCAAACAAGTAATTTTAAAGATCATAACACTGCAACAAATGATGAAATTTGTTTGGGCAAAATGGCTAGAGAAATTGAATGATGACTTTAAGCAGTTCCCTGATCATCATGAGTTTCTTTCAACTGTAGACATTTGCTTTATATTTGCCAATCAATTTATTGTATTTATTGCAATCCTTTTCAGAAGAGGCATGGACCAATCAGATTAAAGCCCTAGCATGAAGTTATGTTTACTGGCTCAATAGAAATTCAGAATTGAATAATATAGCTCCTGATGACTGCAGAGTTTGAATGGTATTGCTCCAGATGAATGTAGAGCTTCAGTGTTATTGTTCTGGATTAATGCAAAATCATTTTGCTCTAATTAACTGGTATACTAATCAAGGCATTCATAAAATGTCCACAGTACTCATAGCTAACTTTCCAAGAATTATACTTTTTCATTTGTTTTTAAAAAAGAAAAAAAAACGAACAATTTGGGAAAATATCAATTCCTTTAAAAGTCTAATATTATAATTAGAAGTAAGACTGTCTAATCACAAATTATTGAGTATTCTAGACAAAGCAAATATAATGACTAGTAAATCTCGTACTATGATTCAATAAAATAACTTGTAACTGTACATTTAATTTGCTTTGTTGCAGTGTAGGAAATGTTATGTATTATGTAAGTTGGTAGTAGAAAGGATATTACTATTTACATCATTATCATCACAATAATATTATCACGCCTTCATTATTATTATTATTATTACTGTTACTAATTTTCTTTAATAATTCTATTTAATAACAACAATACAATTATTTAATGATAGTGTAAATTACAAATAAGATGATTATAACTATTTTTTAAGCAATTAAAATCCTGGTTTCATTTTGTGATGGGAATATATGACAATTTTGTGACTAGGTACACACTTTTGTGACAGGTGCACACTGAAAAAATATTAATCTTTGTTTCAAAAGGAGAATTGGAGAAAGAGACATGATGTCCAACAGGTAGCAAAATATTTCAAGAAAATCAGTATTAAAATTAGGTCTTTGATTATTTCGTAGAAAATATTTCTTTTTCTTTACTTTAATCAAATTTCTGTCAAAAATTCTTTGTCATGCATTTTGGGCTCAGTACCTTTTCTTTTCAAAAACTGATTTTTTCAAAATAACCTGAAAGTGGTATAAATCATTGTCAGATCTTATTTTGAAAATGACAATAATGATAAGATTAGTAAAGATAATATTTATGACAATAATAATGAGAAAAAAGACTTATTTTGCTGTCATGGAAATAGTGATGATACTGTTGATAATTGCAATGTTATAACAATGTTGAAACTAGTAAAAATAATGATGATGATAATTACAAAAACAATTTGAATGTTAAGAAGGATGATGATGAAGCTATCAAAAATAGACACGCAGACAAAACCAAGAGCAACAGAAAGAATTGATGAGCAAAAATAACAAAGTAATCAATAATAACAATGGAGTTGAAAATGAGAATTAATGGCTCTTCTTGTTGAGACAGCAAAATATGAGCCCACTATATCAGAACCCTAACCCTACCAACCTCTGTCAGTCACTCCCAGAGAGCACAGAAACAACAGGACATAGTGGATGGAAGGTGTAGTGAGGTAGTAGTGGCCATAAGTAACACTGATCTCAAACAGAAGAGATCTAGACTGGACATTGGCCAGCTCAAATTACATTTTGGTCACATCAGAAATATCTGATCCCACAGTTCAGCAGAGGCTTTTAGGATCTGAGTGGATGCAGTTAATCTTTAACCATTATGTTTCAATGACAACAACAGAAATGGTGAAACACATGAAATTTTACTCTTTTACTGCTAGTCAAATTCCTAATTCTCTCTCTCTCTCTTTCTCTCTCTCTCTCTCTCTCTCTCTCTCTCTCTCTCTCTCTCTCTCTCTCTCTCTCTCTCTCTCTCTCTCTCTCTCTCTCTCTCTCTCAATTACTCCTGCTTATTTTTGTCTTTCTTGTTGGTGAGCTTTTTAATAGCTTTTATTTTTTTTAATCTTCAGTGACTTATTTTTGTTATCTTTTTCTATGTAGTTTTGTGGTATACTCTTCCTTTCACCCTAATAATTGCCCATTGTATATTACTATTTTATTCCTACTTTAAATGTTCTACATTCTGTTATAATAAATTGCATTAAGTAGTTAATGCACCAAAAGCTCAATACTATTTTATCTTTCAATATACACACTTATACTCTTTTGTCTTTTTCATTCACACAAAATGTCTGTTTCTACTTCTTTAATATTTCTTTCCTCATTTTAAACGGATCTTGTGTTATCCAAATGGTTAGATCACTGTCATGGAAGCTTTTCTGTGTTCTAATGTTCAATATTTTTTCTTCTTTTTTATGTGCCATGACCCGTTCAGGATGCAGGCGATTATGACCCTCTACATTTTCCTGTCCCTTGCAGCTCTTAATAAATTTTGTCTCTTTGCTATTTCTCTGAAACCCTGTTCTACCATCCATTAGTTTCCTCTACTTTTAGTTTTCTTCTCTTTTCATCTCTCTCTCTCTCTCTCTCTCTCTCTCTCTCTCTCTCTCTCTCTCTCTCTCTCTCTCTCTCTCTCTCTCATTCTCAATATGTCTGCATTTCCTTGTCTATTAATTATTCATTGTAGCCTTTTAATTTTATTCCCTGTGTTTGTTCTTGACATCCACTGTAACAAATGTTTATTTAGGTGCATTGGTAAATCTGTAGCCTAATGAATATAATCATTACTTATTTCACACACATGTTATTTATTTTTCAACATAATTTCCTTCCTTATTTTTCAACATCCATGTTCCTCCTGATCCCATAATTTGAAGCTTTTAGATCAATTATCTAGCATTATACAGTGAATATGTCATATCAAAATTCAGTTAATAATTGTATCAGATTGCAGACTTATTATTCTACTCTTGTATATGCAGTTTTTCAAACATGTACAAACACTATCTTATAAAATCTCTTTTTCTTCTTAATGCACTACCCTTTCATCTAAAACACATTCCTTTGAATGTTTATGCTTACAGACATTTTCTTTTATGTACAGGCCCAGGCAATCTTATCTTTCACATTCTTATGCATTTTTGGTTCCTTTTATAGTATATATATACACATCTACAAATATACTACTTTTTCACTGCTTCATTCTTCTATATGTATGTTATTTCTTATCTCACTCACACACATACATACACATCATATACAGTCAAACATTGCTCTTTTTCTGTTTGAAAACACATTCTCTCTGTTTTTATCCATGTGTATGCATGTGTGTCTGTGTGTCTGTGTGTGTGTGTGTCTGTGTATGTGCGCGCGCACACACGTGTTTATAAACTTTCATACGCACTTTCTTTCATATACTGTCCCTCGTTTACATAAAGAAATACAAATTTTCTTTATTTACATTATTCGGTCTATTGTCCTCGTCTTTGTCGCCATGTTTATCACAACGTATATGGCTGTTGTACGCTCCGGCCTTCTTCAGGTGGTTGGAATGTTGAACTGAAACCTTTATTTCGCTCACTGGGGTAGACTGTTCTAGTTCCACATGCCATGCCTAATGGATGTCAGTTATCTCCTGTTAATTACCCTCTCAAAGTTCTCCACCATGCCATGTGTCCTTGAGGATATCTGTGTATGAATTTCTGGGTATTATAAACCTAATGTCTTCAACAACCATTTTTTACCAGTGCTCATATTGCAATTTTTGCTGTTATCATTGCATGTTTTTTTACCAGAGCTCATATTGCAATTTTTGGTGTTGTTATCGCTTTTCTCTGGCACTCCTTATTACTGGTTCCCATATTGTATTCATTTCTATGCTTGGTCGGCTCAGGAGATTTTTGTGGCCTAGCATATGTGCTGATTCCTTAAGTTTATGAATTTTCCAATGATGTTCTTTGTCTATGATCTCAACTTGATCCCACAGAGGGCGGTGATCTCCCTTTTCTCTCCATATGTGGTCAGCCATGCCTGATTTTTCCACTTCCCCTCGTGTTACAGATTTCTGGTGTTCTTGAAGTCTTACCTTAAGGGAGCGGCCTGTCTCCCCTTTATATTTCTTTCCGCAGCTGCATGGGATAGAAAACACACAGTCTTTAGTCATGTTCTCCTCTATGGGGGGTTTTACTCGTGAGAGATATCTGTGAAGTGTGGTCTCGCTTTTGAAGCTTGTCCTGATGTTATATGGACTGCAGATCCTTTGTATTTTCTCTGATAATCCCTTCACATAAGGCAGACAGACTGTTTTCTGAGTGTTGTCCTCCTCTTGTACCTGCCTATCCCAGTTTTTTGGAGCTGCTGCCATGTACCCATGGTGACAAAGATGAGGACAATAGTCCAAATAATGTAAATAGTGTACATAATACCTCATCTCAGAAATATAGACAGATACAAATTTTCTTACATAGATATATACAAATTATTTTCTAGCTTTTATATAAACTAGCAGTCCATTCACCTTTCTGTGAGATTTTACAGCCAGCCAACCAGGCTCCTGATATCAGTCACTTCTGTTATTCTTAATCTTCTTAAAATTCTGAGATTAACCACTTTACCAACTTTAATGGAGGCCAAATCTGAACATAATGCAATTTATAGTTTTCAATACAAACATTTATAATTTTAGCCAGATAAATGAAATTCTAACCTCCATGCACTCATGAGATTCTCACAACACATTTAGACATTCAAACTTCCCCATTCTAGATTGACAGAATTATTTCTTGTTTTATTGACATTTGCAAGTATGGTGTTCAATAGTTGATAATCAGGGAATGACCAAACAGAAATTTATGTCAGAATTTTTTATGATAAATTATTATTCTTATATACTTTGTTATTTAGACTAGCATAGTCAACTTGGTTGTTATAAGCATGTTTCAGCCACTGTACCCTCAGGTCTTCTTCAGGTGTCATTGTACTTGTGATTAAGAAAGAAAGACCCCCCCAATAAAAAATTCCACAGTCTGAGCCAGGACACTCATACAGTTCTACCACCTTATTACACAGGTTAGATTTAAGCAGCATTGTTGCTGTATGGGACAGGTGTAGAATTTACCACCTCTCTAAAATGGTACAACTAATTTTGCATGCTACTTCATTATACCAATTGCCTAAATGCCACTGGAGAGGGCAAAGTATCCTCTTTTAGATCTGTCAATGGATTTAAGGCTTCAAAATTACACCATTGACTTGTTCAATTGATTAACCTAATGGATTAAATCATTGTTTAAATCATATTTGATTCCCTGGCAGTTATGAGTACAATCCCTGCATCTAATACATATAAAAAGTCACATATTCTAATTGAGTGGAAAAAACAGACAAGCAATGCAAAGGCGAATAAGAATTACCTGATATAAAATATTGCTAAGTATAGAAAACAGAATGAGTGAATAAAGGGTTTGGTTCAAAATTTCATGAAGGATATCACCTGAAGAAGGTTGGAGAGTGCAACAGCCAAAATATTGTGAATATAACAACCATGCTGATCTGAATAGCAAGGCACACAATAATCAAAAGTAATTTTAATAGTCAAAAATATTTTAAAAATTCAGTCCACAGTCTTCTCTATCTGACTGCTTTGAATACTTATATGATACTTCAATGACAGCATATTAGATTTTTTAAATCATTTCACCTCAAGCAAGGCAATAAAGCCACTAAGATGCAAAAGATTACTGAGTGTTAGAAAATATGAGAAAAAAAACACTATTGAGGAGAGAGAACAATAAAAGAATTAAGAAGACAAAAGATAACAATTGACACTGCATTTAAATTTTTGAAAACCAAAATTAATTGGGAAACAAGAAGCTAGAAGAAAGTTCTACATGTGAGAAGTGTGAGAGAAGAAACTGTTAGCATACAACTTACAGTTACAGCTAGCCATTTCGACTGTAAAAGGATGAAACCTTGCCACTAATCTAGTACTGTGTTTAAATTCATAAAGTCTAGGTACCATAGAGGAAAGTTCATCAGAACAATTACCATGAAAATATTTATAGAAAAGGCACAGGGAAGCTATGTCATGGTGGTGGGGAAAGTAACCAAAGCCAAAATGCAGGACCAATGATATTGCAGATTCTTCTTTGGTTTTTATCAAGAATCTGTAAATATATAGCAAAAGCTCCAGATCAGATGTGGCAGAAATATTCAAAGCGAGGATGAATGGTAGACTTATAAATATTTAAGATAGATTCTGGCAAGAAGAATTGTCTAGCATAACATAGTGCATCAACTTTCCTAACTGCAGACCTAGCAATTGATTCAATAAAGTCTTTACACTTCATGTCAGCAGAAAACATTAGTCTGAGAAGGCTCAATGAGTCACTCACCTGGAGCTTAAGTATAAAAAGGTTCTCTCAGACAATTAAAAGAGAGCAGTTTCATTTTGATGGCATTAAAATTAACAAGCCATTCAGTAGGTCATTTTTGAGATCAGCTGCCAATTTAACCTTATCGAACCAATCAGACTTACTATTAAGACATTAGTAAATACATCATCAGCATAGATATCAAGTTGAGAACTGATAACACCAGAAAGGTTATTTATGAAAATTAAGAACAATGTAGATCCAAGGATAGAGTCCTGGGGAACACTTGCATTAATGCAAAAAGATCTAGAAGACAACTTTCCTTTCCTGATTTGATAAGAAAGACTGAATTAGATCAAAAATTTATCCAGAAAAATCATAACCTTTCAACTTGTGAAGAAGATCAGTATGCCAAATCCTGTGAAATGCCTTTGAGATATCCAAAGCAATAACTCAAGCTCCACCATTCTTATCTAATGCTTGATAGACTCTTTTAGCAATAATTGTTAACATGTCAGCAGTTGACCTAGAGAAGCGAAAGCCATATTGCTCATCTGAAAGAAAACCTTGTGTGAGATGCTTAACCAATTCAGAGTTAATTAGAGTGTCTAGTACTTTGCCAAAAAAGATAGAAGGCTAATTGGACAATAGTTAGAAGGATCAGCTGGTTCACCTGAGCTCTTACAGACTGGAACAACAGAAGAGGATTTCCAACAAGCAGAAAAGCAAGAAGCAGCAAAGCATTTATTATAAAGTTTAGAAAGAACAGGAGCCAGTTCAGGAGCACATTTCTTAAGGACTATTGCAGTGAATATCATCAAGTCCACACACTTTGTGAGAAAAATAAAAGCTATAAGTTTAAATTTTTATTAATATAACATTTGTCTATATAGCCTAATTGGTAAGGTAGCAGCCCTGGAAAGCAGGTTTCTGGGGACGAGGGATTAAGTTCTAACATCACCAGAGGCTTATTCTTTACTTCCAATCCATGCTGCTGACTAATGATTTTAGAATGACAATCTGATAATTGTAATAAAAAGCAACTGAAATTAAGATGAAAGAAATACTAGTCAAAAATTAATAATAGGCATTTGTATATTATTTTAAAATAAACAAAAATACATAAATTTCATTTTAATTCCTATTATATGCACTATAGATGGTCTGTCTAGTTTTAAAAATAATAATACATCATTTAACTCCCTAGTTTTATAACTATTAAAAGCAACAACTAGCCAGTATTCAAAGGTTAATCTTTTTTAATTCTTTGTAACCATTTGTAGATTCAGTGCATTCCCACATATATACATGCTATTAAAATATTTTCTGCAAATTATTTTATTCAGCCATGTAATGAATATACACTTTTTATATTTGGCTGTTTCAAACAAAAGATTCCTTCTTATTATCAAAGAAATGTATTGAAATATATTCACTAATTCAATATTGTCATTTAAAATTATCTACATTACTATAAAAATAATTTTACCTCAAGCTTCTATGCATATTTTCCACTAATTTTCTCTTGTGTTGTTTTCTTCTGTATTACTTTTGCTAAAAATATTACTTTCTTATAAGTGATGTCATTTAAATCATAGCATATGCCATGTAAGTAATCTTGGCACCCCAACAATGTGCATTGCCTATAGATCTTCTTCAAAGTTCAATTATTTTGAATAATTTATAACTCTTTGAATATTTTCACACAGATCCACACAAGTAAAACACTTGAAATCTGTTATTAAAAAATTACAAAAATTAGTCATGCTTATTAGTAACTTTGTATATTTGACTGTCTTTGAGAAAAAAAACTTTCCTTCTTCTTCCATGAGGAAATTTTTTGAATGCATTTACTTTCAATACTGTCAGATAAAATAATCTGAAATACTGCAAGAAGGAATTTTGCCTTATGCTTCATTATTTATTTTCCATTAATTTTCTCTTCCACTATTCTCTTGTATATTACTAAAGACATTGCTTGTTTATAAATACTATATCCAGTAAAAAATAATGGATTCTGTTATTGAATTTATAGTCATGACAATATCATTTTTATTCATCACTTGTTATATATAATATTTTTTTGGTTCTCTGGTAATGTGGAGTTAAGATATTATCTTCTCTGAAACCATAAGTTACCTCATTTAACCTTCAGCTGCATTTGCTATGTTACTCTTTTTTAATATTTGGCAGAAAGCATCAAAATCAAACCAATGGTAATAGTATTAATTTCAATTAATTAATATTTATCAGTTAATTATTATTTATGATATGACTATTCAGAGTATTAAATAACAAATATATTTTATTAAATATTTTAATTAAACATAATTTTCAATTATACACGATATGCAAAATTTTGTCTTTTATAATCATTTATATTGAAAAAATTGTTATCAGTAAACAATATTTTGAGAATAGTTGCTTGTAACATTTAAGAGAACATTTGGATAATTTTCATATAATTTTAAACTTTGTCTCGTTGTACTGCTCACATGAAAAAAAGGTTTCTTTAAATATACACCAACATGTTAAACTCTTTGGTTTTGCATATGCCATACAAATAATGTTTCAGATATTATAAGAAATATGTACTATTTATTTGCTGAATACATCATTTATAATATGAGACTTAACTGATTAATAATTAACAGATATTAGACTGTAATATAGCTGGAAAAACATTAAAGACCTTTTTATGTAATTACTATCATTATTTTATGAATATGATGTAAATTGGAATTGGTCAACACACATTCAGTAATATAGGATAAATTAATTAGTTCTCAATTCAACCTTAAAAATAATCTATACAAGCAAATTATTAAAAGTATTTCATGTTTGTTACATAAAAATAAACAACGTTGCATATATTTATTTATTAAAGGGAAGTAATTCTTATATAAAACTTATTATGAGTTATGATTCTTTAAATAAAAAAAAGAAAATGTCTGAATGGTCAAATTAGAAAAGCAGAGATTAAGTTTATAATAGAATATCATTGTAATTTTACTCTTTATGATACACTAGTAATTATTTCTAACGTTATTTAGGACATATTGATATAATAAATATTTATAATCTCAAGGAATTACTTAAAATTCTAAATCACTTTTTTCTTTTTCTTTTTAATAATTAAACATCTGCACATAAGTTAGAGTATTACTACTATTAATATGGTAAGTAGTCAACAGTGTGACATACAGTAACCCAAAACAAAAAAAATATTGTAGGATTAGGAAATGATATAATTCTGAGTGAAATGACTGTACATGACTAACATAGTATAGACATTGCTATAACATAGCAATGCCAATACTATATAACAGAATATAAGTATGGCATAACAAAATCTTAATATAAAAGTTATAAAAGTTTGTTTCAAATTACTGCAATTTAATCACTGATTGGCTAAAAACACTGGGGTAAAAATCAATAAAAAGGGTTTTAGTTAAAAATAAAAACTGTTAAAAAAAAAACTTAATTTTAGAAACTTGAATTTTTCAAATCATTTCATTTGGAAATTCAACGGCATTTTTTTTTCCATCTGATTTGTCCTTTCAGATTTATCTTTACTCAAATCACTAAAATAATTGTCAAAACTTCTACAAGTAGGAATGGGATAAATCCAACAATATTAGTATCAGAAATCCAATTCACTAAGTGTTTTTATCATTACCAAAAATGATGATTATATTTTTCATAAATAAATTTAATTTTTTGAAAAACTTGCACAGACTTTTATTCTCTTTAAAAAAATGTAATCTTACTTCTTTGATAATTGAATAAACATATAAGCATGCACCTATAAATTTGTCCATCAGACAATTCCAAAACAGAAATCATAGAAGTTGAATAATGCAGATAATGGATATTCAATAAGCAAACAATAGTCAGCATTTTATTAATATTTTGATGTTTATTCATATAAGTAGTAATTACATTGTCTATTTACATGATTATACACATAAAAATAAGGACATCAATAAGCAAATAGAATCAAATAGAACAAATACCATGGCCTGATATTGGATAGAATTACAAAGCATAAAAGCAAGGTGTAAAACAATAAATGATCATAAAATGAAGACAGAAAAGAAAGGCAACTTTATGAACCTGCAAAATCAACATGGGAATCCCAAATCTCATTAGCTGTTAGAATTTTATGATTATGATCAGGCTATGGTTTAATAATTTAAATTACCAGCTGATAAAAAAAAGTCATTATATAGGTTGTTTTTTGAATAAAAGTAGGAAAAATAAAGGAAGAAAAAAATCAATCGAATTGGTAACACATGTGAGTTCACAGTACTATTGGTGAAGATGTCAAATATTGTCTTTTAAGAGGAATACTAATATTGATTATAAAGTTGGATAATAATAATAATAATAAATAATAATAATAATAAAATGCACTGATGCTACATCAGGCATAACTCTCATGACTTCTGATCTTGATTGATAGGAATTATTAACATATATATATATATATATATATTGTCTTGGTGAATTAAGATAGGCTACACTAAATATCCTATTCAGTACTACAGATTTGCTTGTCAGTTGCTTAACCATAACCAGTTTGGCATGTCCCCTTAGAAACTGAGGTACTCTGTATCTCTGTTCATGAGCAAGAGAAGTGAGAAAGCATCATAGCTGGATGCCAACAGTGTTGTTTTTGTTAAGTTTGAAGGATGAGGCAGCTAAGGCAACTTGGGAGTTACATCTAGATACTTGGGACCATCATCTAAACAGGCTAGATTACCTGACCTGAAAGTATTTCTGACTGGGTCCCATCTGCAAGCTTAGGTGCAGCTTTTATCAAAATGTGTCATTATATTGCACATATTTGTGCTTGATATACCCTTATTAGACTGGGTTTCATGATGGGTTTATAGGGCTTCGTATATTTTTACCACAGTTTCACTTTCTTAATGTGCTGCTCTCACACACAATAATAATAATAATAATAAGCTGAAACCAAAGGTTTTTTCCTTGCTGCACAGATCCAATGCTTTCTAACTAGAAATTACCAAGCATACATACTGAAAAATTGTGATAACCCCAAATGCAGATTCTGTGATAAATATCCAGAAACAATTGACATGGCAATCCCTGCAGATTGTAATGTATCTTTGAAGATCTTCAAAAAACTATCAAAATACAAGGATCTTGAAATTGAAATCTCAAAAATGTTGCATATGCTGACTTCAATAATTCCAGTTGTAGTTGGAGCCCTCGGATTGATTAGAAAAGGTCCCAATAGGCTCAATGAAGGGATTCCTGGTATCCCAGGCCTTAAAGAATTACAAATTGTACTCACAAGTTAAGCTCTCACATTATGAAAAGCTTTATCTATGTAAAATGTGTGTGATCTTAGGTTTTTTCTTTTGTTTTTTTTTTTAGCAAAAATGATCAATGGAAGATATCATGAAGCCATTTCTGACCTTAGGTTTCTGGTTGGAACCCAGAAGGAAATGTGTATACAACAGAAGAAGAAGAAGAAGAAGAAGAAGAAGAAGAAGAAGAAGAAGAAGAAGAAGAAGAAGAAGAAGAAGAAGAAATGATGATGATGATGATGATGGTGATGATGATGATGATGATGATGATGATACTGTTATACAAAAATAAATCAATGGAACATTTGTTCCATTTGAGTATATTTACAATATACATGTAATTTCAGTTTATATTATTCTGGGGATCACTCACATTTGTCATTTATTAAGTGAATATTGATTACCTACAAGTGTTGGTTGCTTCAGTTGTTGATTTTATTATATGTCAACCCTCCTACAAGTGTGTGTGGGTGTAGATGTGTATGTGAGTGGGTTTGACTGAAATTGTACTTGTGTGTTACTGTAAATTTTAAATTCATTTTACATGGATATTAAACAAAAAGAGATGAGTATAAGCAAATATAATTAAAGTTCAAAACATTTTCTGATATTTATAAATTCTTCAAAATATCTTTGAAGAAAAATAATTTCCTTTTGAATCAGCAGTTGCTGTTTATTATTCAATACATATTTCTTTGTTGATAGGGACCTTCTTCCCAACTTGTTTATATGCATCACTTAAATTTTCAGTGTTTGTGTATTCATCTGTCTTTTGCCTCTTTTCTTACTTTATGTGACCAGCTTCATGTTGTTTTTCTTCAAGTAATATATCATACTTGCAAATATTTCACAACTCTATCAGAACATTTGCCTAAAATAAAGAATATTTTGTTTTGTTGCTAATCATGGCTGAATATCAAAGTTAATAAAACTTATAAACTTCCCTGAAAGCCATTCACATTATTTCAGATTTATTCATTTTAGAAAGAAAAATGAAAATTTTCCTTCACTCTGATTCACTTCTATACCATAATGTTGTTTTGTCTCGAAATTTCATGATGAAACATGAAGAAGGAAATACATCATGATGCTCTTGCATTGATGATTTTTATAATTTCCATTTAAACAGACATTGTCATATTTTTCTCATAACTTTTTTCTTTTTACATCTTAATTTTTACCTCAGGAAAAAAAACAATGAAAAATTGCTTTCTTCAAAAATGAACAGCAACAAAAATATGTACACAATGTCAAATTTTATTATACAAGTCATCGTGTTCACAATAAAATTGGAATTAGTTGATGTCAGCAAAATTTATTATAATGTTGGTGTCATATATTGACATAGTCAACAGAAATTCTGTTGTTGAATCAACAAGACTTCCCACAACTCAAAAACATTTTGGAGATTCCTTAGAGAATAAAGGATGGCATTCTTTTCAAGAAGTCTACAATCTTGGTTTCAAATCCAGTTTTCCCTAAATGTACTTTTTAAGTTTCTACATGCTGTTCCAAGCACACCGATTACTAGAGAACTTACTTCAACAATTATGTTCCATAGCTTCTTCAACTCCTTAGCCAGATCCTGTTATTTTTCATTCCTTTCAGTTTGCTGGGAGTCTATTCTTGTATCATTTGAAACAACAAAATCAGTAATTTGACACTTATTATTATTTTTTTAAATTCCTTTTGATCTGCATTTGTTTTATGCTAGGTCATAATCAATGACCTATGGCAAGCAAAGGATGTGATGTTTTGTTGTTTCCACTTAGTTGAACAAAAGACAGCTATTAACAAAACAACTTAAATGGACAAAGCTCTTTACAAGATATTTCTGCTTATTAGAACTATTTTTTGAATTTCCTGGAAATATTGTGCACCAAGGGTTTTTGTTGATTTGTTGTTAAATTCCTTTCTTTATCAGACCCAAAGCTCCAACAACAATAGACAAAAACAGTTTTAGTTTTTAAGTGCCACATTTTTTCTACTTCCTTTTTCAGATATATTTTTGTCACTTGGTATTTTCATGTCAATCAGTGTGCAAACTTTTTCTTTTCTTTCTTTGATAATAATGTCTGGGCAATTTGCTTGCATTGTTCGATCTGTTTTGATTAAAAAATCTCAGGGATAGTAACATCTGCTCCCTCAACTACAGTTTGCAGCTGTCTTTATCTTATAGTGATGACAAATCTTCCAACGACGATATTGACTTGCCTTGTCATAACAGTTTTTGTACTCATTGGGTGTGAATATTGAGCCGCTTGAGATAAGGTAATCAATAGTTTCAATAGGTCATAGAACCTATATTTTGGGTCTGTATTATTATACTAGATATTAGCTTGGTAGTTGCATGTAAGCAATCTCTGGTCCTGTACAGCAAAAATAAACCCTTCAGTCTCACCCTTAGTCCTGAACTCCTTAGTCACTGGTGGGTTACAAATTGATCTACATCAGCATTTTTGCTTCAGAGAAAGAACTGTCTATAACTTTTGGTCCCAGTTTTTTTCTATTTGCATTTGGCCTAGCATTTTTTTTTCTTGTTTCAGTTTTCTTGCTGATTTTGTTGCAGTTGTATCTACTTCACTGCTATTTTCAAAATTTAACCTGAATTCTTTTGCATATCTATGAACTTCTTTTGATACAAAATAAAGCTTTCTACTTTTTTTATGCTTCATTACAAGTTGCAACATCCAATCTTGTATAGCTGCAAAATACTTACAAAGTCTCATTGTTGAAATTTGTAAGACAATTTCAGTTGAATCATGCCCTATCCCTACTACTCCTTGGCAGATACAGACTGTCAACATCTGCCTTAAGGCAATGCATTCTATTGCATGTGAGTTGCTTGTAAATTTTTGCATCAATTTTTTTGAGTTCTTTTAAGTTCCAATTTATTATGCTGGAGCTATAAGTTTCAACTGAGATAGCAAGAGTGTTAATGGATGTTGCTATATTTTTCTAATTCCATTCAGTTTTCATTATTATTTGTGCTCCTCTGATGCACTCCTTTCTGATTTTTTCTTTCATCTTTAAATACTGTATACCAATGTGTGTTCATTGACACCTAGATACTTCTAAGTACCTTCCTGGTCAAGTTCCTTAAGCACAATATTTACATCAAGAATTATATTCTCGCTACTAATAAACTTTCCTTGTTTATAGGCTTTTGTACATTTATTTAACCCAAATTCTACCACTGAAACTTTAAAAACCCTTCCAATTCATCAGCCTTTCTTGCATATAATTTCAAGTCATCCATATAAAATGGATGATTTATCCTTTTATCTTTAATTTTATACACAATATCCTGTATTGTTTAACAATTTTGATAAAAGAATTAATGCTAGACAAAAAAAAAGACATAAAGTGTCTCCTTGAAAAATTCCAAATTTCATTTTCATATCTTTACTTAGGAACACTTCATTAAAATGCAAGATAAACAGATTTCTATTTCAGAATGACATATTATATCATAATAAATTTTAATTGTTGGTGAGATTTCATATATTTCAAGGGCCTTGAGGATCAACAAGTGTGTGATGCTGTCAAAGGACCTTTTGTAGTCTATCCATGCTACAATGAGGTTTTTGTGCTTTGTGTAAGTATTTTCAAGAATCATCCTATTTATAAGCAACTGATCTTTGCAGCCATAAGAGCCCCTGCAACAACCTTATTGCTCAATATGACATATATTTTGTTCTTCCAGATATCTGTATGATCTTTCAGGTTAATATGGAGGTTAACAATGTGTAAGATATTGACAAACAAGTTGATAGTTTTTAGGGTTTTATGTGTCATTATTGTTTGCTGGCAAATATGTGACACAGGAGAACCATTCTGGTGTTGTTGTGGGCTCTAGCTTCAATTCATTAAATAGTGGCATGAGTAGCAGAGAAAGTGTCAAGCCAGAAGTTTGGAATTTTGTCAATTCTTGGAGATTTTTTTATATTATTATTATTATTATTATTTCTATTTGATATTTTTCTGCATTCCTGGGATGAGGATTTATTATTATTTACATTATTTACATGCAAAGTACTGTCTGTTTTCATTATCAAATATTTCCATTATTAATTATTCCATTGTTATCAAATGTTTACATTATTTACATATAGGTTATTATCCCTATCTTTGTTGTTGTTATCATAATATTTTGGTTGTTTGAAGAGATATAAGCATTCTTTCTGGTAATTATGTAATTGGAAAATTACATTAACAATAACCTTTGCAATATACATACAGTTTGGTAAACATTATTTTAAGCACTAAGAGTATTCAGTAATTTAATTAATAAGTTTGTCAGTATCTTTTTTTATCATATCAATTGTCCCAACAAAGACAGGATATGTCGTCACATCATTTGGATTTGAATTTCATGGTCTCTACTTAGTTTCTTGAAACTTTTAAAGATATATTTAAATCAGAAGACACATTGATGTTATTTAAAAGCAAGTTTTCTTTATTATTGATTCTTTTTTAATGGTTCAGTTAGTATTTTCTCAGTCTCATAGCGCTATGACATTTTGCCCTTCAATTCCCAATTCTGAGTGATGCTAGTTATTTACTGTAGTTTTTTTGCTGTGCTTCCAAATTTCCCAATGTAGATAGTGACTTAGTCGGTCATGTCTTTATTTATATTCTGTTATAGTTAGAACAGAGGAACCAGAAACAAATTGGTTAATTGTTTCCAAATGTAGGTCACAAAAGTGGCATTTTGAATCAGAACTATTTTTTCAAAACATTTCCTTGATAATTGCAGGTTAATCAGCTTTGATCTTGTGCAGGCCATATTTCTGTTTGCACTTCAAATGCACAGCTCTGAAGCCACAGATGGGTTTGCTTTTGGCCTACATCAATATCTTTGCTTCAAAGAGCATATTGCCCATGCAAAGAATTCTGTTAACAATTTTTAAGTTATTTAAGGCTTTGTAAGCTATTTATTGGTATTTTTTATATCAAATATGTGATATAAATGTAATGGAGATTTTATATTACAAGGTAAGAGAGAAAGTATCAATTATAATAAATTTGATACAATAATAGTTCATAATAAAAACCTATATCAAAACTTATAAATTAGCCAAAAATGACCATTTAAAATATTTAAAGGCCTATAATAGGAACTTTTTAAAATCTCCAACAATCCCAGTGCATACAATACACTAGTATAATGAATGTGAAATCAAGTAACAAATGTTTGAATTGCAAAATAGTATAAGGCAAAGTATATTTTTCTGGAAAATGCTCATGTAAGACATGGATGTATCATATATACACAGATATCTTAGAGACCACCAAATATATAGTAATTATAAAATATACAATTACAAATAAATATATCAATTAAAAAAATTAGCAAATTTGAAATGATGATGAAAAATAACAACATTTAAATCTTTTAAAATTAATAACAATAAAAACAAAAACGGTAGAGAAACTGGATGGGATCAGCTAGGCTGTGCATCTAGACACATTGGATGCCAGAAATATAAAATTTAAAGTTAAGCATCATTGTAACTTCAGTGTTTATCTCGGTGTATAATTATAACTTATGTATGTTTGTATTTCATTGACCTCCCTCTCTATATATATGAAAACATATTATCTAGTCTGAAGAAGTCCTTTCAAAGAACAAAATGTGCCACATAAGATTTTTTCCATTTTGTCATTCAAGAATAATATTGTTAAATAATATTGTAAAAAAAAATACAAGCATAAATGAAAAAAATGAAACCTCAAGAGAAAATATTTTAGTATTATTTTTGCAATAATTTTTGATAATTGTAAAATCAAAGGATTTAAGTTTTAAGTCTTTCTTATTAGGAATAAAATATATTGAATCTATAGCTTTATTTCTATAGACTTTAAAGAAAGATAGATAAAATATTTGATGCTCTGTTATTCTTGCAACTGAATTAAAGAAAAGAATTTTTAATTACAATATTTTAAATATAAGATCTAGCTTACAAGCTTTATGAAAAGTGATTAGTTAATGATACTTATGTTGTATACTTGATTAGTACACTTAAATTAAAATAATGAATTTTGTAGGAAAAAAGTTATTGTTCTTATATAAAGTTGCACTTATGATCTATATATTTGCACTTTATATGAAAATTAATTTTTTATAATTGCTATATTAGCATCATTCAAATTCATATTAACAGTTCAAATTTAAAATTAATTAAAGTATTGAAATGGCTGCTATACAATAAAAAGAACTTCAAAATAATAAAAGCAAGAAATATTTTGCAGAAAATAAAAAGTAACAGTGTAATAATTATTTAAAGTAAAATTTGTATATTTCTTATATTGGTTTATTTTCATTATCATACAGGATATGTGAGCGAGAAAAAAATAAAATCTTTACACACACGCACACACACACACACACACACACACACACACACACACACACACACGTTATACTTTATATTAAAAACTGGACCTCATTTAAATTTCATAATTTTCTAGCTTCAACTGTTCATTCCCTCTGGCAAATTTCAAATTAGTCCACTGATATTTTTTTTATTTAACTTTGTATCTTAAATGTCTTGTCTATTTTTTTATATTTTTGCAATGATATTATCTCTTGTGTTCTATGGAATTTTTGTAATCTCCAGTATCTTTGTATTCCAAAGACATTACCTGAATTGCATAGAATAGTGTCAAAAAACAAAACCTAAAAGCTGAATAGGAAAATATTCCTATACCAGTTATGCATGAAAATATGAGACAAGACTAGTATTAGTTTCTCAATTTGCAATTTATCCAACAAGCAGAACTCAGCTCTTAAAAGTATAAAGAAATGTGTTTATTTCCAACAGAATTTATATAATTATGTAGCAGTTTCAAAAACATATGCTCTCTCTCTCTCACACACACACACACACACACACATATAAAATAGACATGTATATATCTACATATGTGTTTATTAGAAAAAATAAAAATTAATCTAATAACATTAAAAAACAAGTGTTCAAATTCTAAACTCATGATTTTTTTAAGAACTAAAGGAAAGGCATGAAAACAACTTTCCATGAAAATTTTCTTTTGATAGTAATTTGCATTTGGTATTAACTAATGCATATTTGATATGGAATGATAATTGCTGTTGATAACATTCAATTTTCATACATGCATTTAGTCAGGTAATGACCCATACTCTGGTAATATCACTTTTAAGTGATATCTTACTATTGACCGATATGTATAGAAATGTGTGGGTTTTAGAGCATTTTATATCAATATTGATACATCTTTATAATAGGCATGATATATATTAGTTATGTATCTTTTTTACAGAAATGCATTAAAAAAAAGTTTCTTTGTATTCAAAATATAAATTTAAATTATTACATAGATATTTGAATATACCAGTAAGTAATTAGAATATGTAAAAAATTTCTTTGCTTTCAGATAAAAACTTATAAAATATATTTTTCTTTGTTTATTATTTATTTAAGTATTATCATCTATTTATTTTACCTGGAAGTATCTACCTAAAATTAATACATATATAAATAGACATAAATAAATATCCAAAATGTTCAGGTATCTGTATGTGTATGTATATATGCATATTAGATATAAACTGATGTATATTATTGTGTGCATATAAACAGTAATAACAACAGTAGTAAGAAATATAACAATAAATATCATAGCAAAAACAGCTCCCATATTGACATATCTTTTGTAAACAGTAACCTTCAGTTGAATTCCAGATGCTGTGAATGTTAAGGAATTCATGAAAATAAAAAGCACTGCAAAATATTCTGATTTTTTTCCCAATTCTATAATTTAGCAAGCATTCATTGATATCTAGTCATTCTGAGCTATTTACCTTTCAGTAAATATAATCAAGTTATTTAGTATCCGTGCCAGTTATAAAAAAAATGTGAGTAGAAACTGTTACTTTTCAAAAGATGATAGAAAGTTATTAAAAGCAGTAAAGAAGTGCCTATGTAACTATATTTTTAAAGGTAGTGTAAAAGCCTAAAATATGAACACCTTTAAAAAGAAATTTTCTTAAAAGCTAGAGATTAAAATAAAAAAATAGTGTCTTGCACTGGAATGGTTTTGACTGAATGAAAAATACTCACAGCATAGAGTCTAAGAAAAGCTGTTCCCTCACTCTCGACAAAACTGATTCCACTCTGTCAGTGGGCTGTTGTTGTTAATGATGTAGCAGGAAAGAGTTTTTTTTTTTAAGTGTCTTTGTTGTGTAGGGATGCCAGTTTATCAGTGTGGTGGTGGGGGGGTAATGAAACTGTGTAAACTGAAGTCTAAGAAACTGATGTTGTTGTTATGTGTGTGTGTGTGTGTGTGTGTGTGTGTGTGAAGCCAGTATGTTTATAAGCAGATATGTTTGAGTGGGTACACACATGTGACTGTCACTTTATTTATGCATGCACATATATGAATACAAAAATTCTGTTGCAGAAGTCTAAGAGAAAAATTTTTGTGTCTATATAGAATGAGTCTATCTGCATTTAAGTGTAAACATTTACATGTATTGGATGGAGATCATTAAGACTGTAGAGGTGTCCCCCATAAGCATGTGTCTATGTAAGTACCAGTTTACTCATTTGTGTATATATATGTCTCAATATATTATCATAATACTGAACACATGTAAAGGTATACATGTATACATACATACTGAATGAAGTTGCCAATTTTGACCTGAGTACAATATATTGTTTTATATATTCTGATTATTTTCAAAGTCTTCATTTATCTTGTTACATAACACTCATACCATTGTACCATATGTGCATGAGCTTTAGACAATGATACATGCTACAATAATGTTCAATGTGGTGCAAGCAGGTGTGATGCCATAGAAATGTACGAGTGTGCTCACTTTGGGAACCAGGCCACTGCTGAACCACAGAAAATGCCTGATGACAGAAATCATCCTTAAATAATTAAAAAAAAAAACTATGTAAACATAGTTTTGCCAGCTCATTAATTCTTCCAAACAAGGTTTTTATTTTTTCATGCAATACAAAGGCTAAAAAATGGCCTAAAAATCAACAAATAATATATACTTATTATACTATAGTAGGCCCCCAGGAAACCTGTAGCTGAAACAGGAAATAATAGTGTATGTATTAATGCTTCCAAACAAGGTTTTTATTGTTTCATTCAATATAAAAATTCAAGCCTAAAAATAAAACAGCACTTTAGACTGTGTATTTGGTCAATAGGGTATCTGTAGCTCAAGTTACATCTGGGCCACCAAGGTCTTCAAAGTTTCTAGGATCAGGAGGGTCATCAAGGACTGCTGAGTCTTCATGGCCAGCAGGGTAGACAAAGTACAAGGAAGTGGATTTTCTATACAGAAATGAGCATGGGCAATGTCCCCTTTATTAACAACCTTCTTAAATCATTGTTGCAATGTAGCTTAGGAGTTACTAGCTGTTTGGGGGCCTTCAAAAAAGCAACATGTTTGTTTTCAAGATTTGCTGTTGGACATAACATATTGGTTGTTCTTTGATATTGGCATGCTAGCCAGTGAACATGTATGTGACATGATGAGGCAATAACTGAATTGTTCAGATAGTCCAATTCTAACTGTATTGCATCATTATGTGCAAGAGGTGTAGAATAATGTATTCTTAGTCTAAAAATGTTTTCTGGCTTTAAATAACCTGCAAAAGGTGATAAGCCATAAAACATAAATCAATCAGTCAATCAATCCAGTAAGTAGCTAACATCTTTTGGGTGGCTTGAACACTGTTTCTGGAAATTCCCTGTCAACTAGCTCTCGTTCAGTTATCTTCCCCTTCAAAGTCACAACTTTCATGTTTGTTTCAGCAGAAATTTTAGCCATGATTTTCATGTAAAAAAGCAAGCTAATGTTCAATTACAATGACATTCCAAGGCATTTTATACTCATATTAATAAGATTGAACAATTCTTACTTAGAAATTTGCATTTTATCAAGACTTTATCATTTCTGATCTTTCACTATCCCAGTAGTTTTGCAAGGCATTTTTCGGCTTCAAACAGATTAAAGTGATGTATTTTCTGTTAACATGTCACCTATGAAAATGCAACAACTTATTTTCAATCTACAAGGTCCACAGACACTACTGGTCAAACAATCTTAATCTTAACTTCCTAATAAAATAATATGAAAAATTATATAATAAAAAAGGAATGTAAAATTATATAAAAATTATTAGAGTAAATAAAAAAATACAACAGGCTAGGTTCTTTTATTATAATTTCTTTTGAGGGGAGTGTTATGTTATCCAAAAACATTTATTAAAAGAAGAAACTTACATAAAAACTGTTAAAATAAAGCCAGATGCTTAGTAAAGAATGGCTTCAATAAAATTTAATGTTTAAAACTTTGTATAATGTCAGGCTCAAATTGATGTCTGGCTGCATTTTGGTGATATTTTTATAAAATCAAATTGAAACCCGACGGTTTAAGAAAAAAGATACATGTATAATATTTGCTTTTCAAATTTGTTAAAAAAGAGGTTCAAGTTTTATGGTCTGAAAATCCACCATAGTAAAGTTTGCAAACAGGCGACATTTAAAAAGACACATTTTGTGATTTTTTTAACCAATGGTGAAAGCAAGTCACGACTCCATTATAACAAATTTCTGATTTAAATCGGAACCGATCTTTGATTATCTAAGATGTCTGGTATCTAACAGACAGAAGAGATTTGACTTACACAAGGAAGACGTCGGCAGGTTGCTGAACTTAAAAGAAGAAGAAAGCAGATAGAAGAAGGGTTCCGACATTCACAAGAACACCGACAGCTACTACGACGACAAAAAGAAAGAAGCTGAGAGAAAACGAACGGGAAGAAGCAGAAAGAAAGAAAAATAAAATAAAGCAGAAGGGTTTGGACTTTCACCAGCGAATGACTGCGAGCAGCTTCAGGGACCTGAACAAAAGAGAAACTAAAAACCGCTGACGACTCCGATGACAATGAGGAGAAAGAAAAAGGAAAAGAAAACTGAAAGGAAAAGTTTCTACAAATTTAGAGAGATATACGATTACTTTTCTATAGGTGTTTGTGAAAGTTTGTCGCAAAATTTGGGGTATTAATGCTGAATTTGACCTTTTTATGAATAAACTAGATTTCTCATCTCAATTTATAAAATTGAAATTGAATTATTGTCTAAACCAGTGATTCTAAGCCGGGGGAGACAACCCACCCCCGCCGATGGGCAAATTTCAGGTTGTTTGGGGAAAATACTTTGAAGTAGGTTTTCTGTGATTTGCGTTTTTGTCTGATTTTAACAAGCAACTCAGCAAAGAACCAGTGGTTTTTTTGTCTTATTTTTAACGGTGTAATCGACCTGTGTCAGTTTATCGCTGTTAGCATTTGGGATCAGATCATTTACTGTGCAAGCTATATTTGCTTGTATTCGTACGTGCAATTTTATATTTTTTCAATCTTTGAAAGTTTTGAAACACGATTTGACATCATTGTTCTATTTTCGTTTTCCTCAGATGTCCCAAAAATGCCGTTATCAAGATTCGTACTTAGACTTCGGGTTTTCCTTTCTGATACAGAATGGAGAGCAAGTACCTCAATGTGTGCTTTGTTTGGGGATGGCTCCATGAAATCATTCCAGTTGAAACAACATCTTGAAAACAGCTATACAGAATTCAAAGACAAGAATCGTGCATTTTTCAAGCAAAGAGGCTAATTTGAAATGAGCAAGATTAGACGCGACTGGAACCTTCCAAAACCAAACAGCTGCAATTGTGAAAGCGTCATACAAAGTTGACTACGGGATCGCGAAGAATAAGAAGCGATATAAGTTTGGAGAAACATTGGTAAAATCATGTTTGCTGACCTGCGTCAAGCTAGTCTTGGGAGACTCTGCCTATCAGAAGATAGAGCAAATTTCAATGTCGAATAACACCATTCGCTCTCGTATTGACAATCAGGCTGAGAGTACGAAGCAGCGATTGATTTCGAAAATTAAGAAGACACCTTTCTTTGCAATCTAAATGGATGAATCAACGGATGTTGCAAATATTTCTCAACTGTTAGTTTTTGTGAGGTACATCCACGAAGAGAAAATTGAGGAGAATTTTCTGTTTTGCCAACCGCTCGAAACAAGCGCCAAATGATGTCGTGCAACTTTTGTTCTCGTTTTTTTTTTAAGAACATAACTGGAATTGGGATAGCTTGGTTGGAGTGTGCGCAGATGAAGCACCTGCAATGTTGGGTTCAAGATCCGCATTAGTTACCCTCATCCAGAAAAAGAATCCACTAGCCCAATCTACTCACTGCGTGCTTCACAGAGAAGCACTGGCGTCAAAAATTCTTCCAAGATCCCTTGTTTTTTCATATGCAAGTCAGATGGCTGTCCAAAGGCAATATGCTTCGGCGGGTGCTTGAACTGTTCAATGAGGTTTTGTTGTTCCTCGAGAAACAAGGAAATACTATTCTTTTGGGAGAATTGAGAAATGATGATTTCCGCATTCGATGGGCTTACTTGGCCGATGTTTTGGGGAAGCTTAATGAACAAGAAGCTTCAAGGAAATGATATGAACAGTCTGATCCAGACAGACAAAATCAAGGCATTTGTAGCCAAACTTGATCTCGGGAAGGGCTGAGAAGAAAGGGGCAATTTTGCGTCTTTTGTGAGTTTGAATGAATGTGTTGGAGACAATGTTATTCCGAAAGGAATTGATGAAAATATTGCTGATCACCTTACTGCTTTTCGAGATGAGTTCCAAAGATATTTTCCGAAGATTGTTGCTGAGTATGCTCAAACCGCGTTGATCAGAAATCTATTTCGATGTGAGGTTGGAACTGTTGAAGAGGCACTTCAGGAGCAATTCCTTGAGCTCTACCACGACTCTTTTGCGAAGGATGAATACAATGCTGTAGAGCTGGAGGGGTTTTGGCTGTCCGTTTCCGTTCTGTATCCAAAACTGGGCAGCAATGCACTGAAAGAGTTAGTGCAGTTTTCGACAACTTATTTGTGCGAGGCAGAGTTCTCTACGCTTGCCAATGTTAAGACAAAATTCCACAATCGTCTGAATGTTGAGTCCGATCTGAGGTGTGCCTCAGGACGGACTCACCCTGATATTGATCACTTAGTATCGCAAAAACAAGTCCAAACTTCCCATTGATTAAGTCTTTTGTTAGCGTCCTCTTTTCTTTTTTTTTTCTTTTTTTAAATAAAAACGAAAATTTCATGAAACCACTTGCTTTCTCTTCTTTTTGGTGACATTTTTGGGGAGGAGGAAAATGACTTGGTTGTCTAATTGGAAGGGGGAAGCGGACCGAAAAAGGTTAAGAACCCCTGGTCTAAACAAACCTGAAACCCAGCGACACATGTGAATTTTCCATCCTTCTCAACTCTTTCTGACAGTTGAATGAATCGAAGTAAGTGAATATTTTGTTGATAATAATAATTATAATTATTTTTTCGTTTGCTCTATTCATAATACACGGGATAAGAGATTTGAGGTTCTCTCTTCTCTGCCTAAAAATTCTTTTAAAAGGTGTATAATCATTTTATTTAGTTGGCCCAAAATCTTTGCACACTGGTGTGTGTCAGCAATCTATTTTTACGAAGCAAATTTGAAATCTGAATCAGCAAAAATTCTTCCATTTTTATTCAGCTGAAGTTGCGTGTATTCACTTAACAGTAACACCAATGTCTTTTTTGAGAAAGGTATGAATTCACATCCATTGCCACATATTTCTCAGTGATAGTAAATGGAAAATTACTACATGGGTCTGACAAACCCATCACCCATAACAGATCTTTAAAAACATCGCAGTAACAGTAAAATGAAAATTGCATTTCAATACTGACAGAGTCAGTTAGTATTAGATTATTGTTATATTTGTTCTTTGGTGAATGAAATGAAAAGCTATTTTCATGAAAAATGTAATAAACTGATGAACAAATTAGTTTTAAAATTTGGAGATCACTTTATAGAATAATATACAAAATTCATCCCTGAGTCTTTTCTTTGTCAAACATTTTGGTCTATTAAATTCTATGCAGTTCTGCCATTTTAAGAGAAATTTGCTTTGATTTTATCGAGATCATTAAGTGAGATAACAGTTTTTATTAATTAGTTTATTTCAAAGTCACATTTTCTAATCATTTTATACACATGTACAAATTATAAAAATGGAACCTGGAAGAGTTACTGAAGTGACGCATAATCGGATTATCTGTCATCTCATTGGATGAAAGGTGAAAATGTGAGGAAGTATCATCAGGATAAAGAGAAAAACAGGCTTTTATGACAAAAAAAACTTGCCAAAAATGTTTATTAAAAGAATGAAAAATTGTGTACATCGTGTTTTTTTTTTAAAAGAGAAAGAGTTTTAAGACATTACAATTACATTGTACTCTGATCCAAAACATAACGTTTTGTCGGAGTTAACTCCTCCTTAATTTCCTAATTGTTCACTAGGGCACGCTCTCCCTACACTATAAATACTGGGCAATTTATTGCCTCGTTCTCTTTTTATTTTGCATTTCGAAGGCGGTCTAGGTATGCCTAGCATTGACATTCGTCAATATATGCTTCGCATCGGATTCCTGGATCGAATGTGTCGAGAACCGGATGAGGTGGGCGCCTTCTGGAAGGAAGACGCCCGTAAGAGTTTCCCATCCCTGAGAAGTGTGCACTCGGCCAAGGAGGAGGCTCACCGTTTACCCAAAGTCGAGTGCTCCTTCTATCGTGAATGCCGTCGTACCCTGAAACTCCTCTTACGGGCGTTGGATGGCCTCTCCAACGTCCAGACGTTGTCTCGTAAGGCATTATATCAGGTGTTAGTTAGAGGGGCCGTTCGTGATGATTTGATTGACGATCTCGGTCTTACGAAGCAGGAGGCTCGCTCGATATGGCCTTGGGCTCCCGGGTTGAAATGCCTCAATAACAATGAGGCATCACTCACATGGCTGGTGATGCGTGGGGCCCTCTGGGTCGCCAAAAGACTTTGCTTAGCGGGCTTGGAGAAATATCTAAACTGCCGCCGCTGTAGTGGGGTCATTGGTCACGCCTTTTTTCATTGCACCGTGGTAGCACCGCTGTGCAAGTATGTTGAAGGCCTTATGATTCGCATGCTGTCTGGAAAGTTCTTTGTCCTTGAGGCCGCTTCTGTTTGTAGCAATGTGGCTCCGCCGTTGACGAGGGCTGAACACTGTGTGTTCTTATGCTTGCTAGGTGTTATGAGAGTCGTGATTTGGATGACACGTCAGAAGGGATTCTATGGAGGCGAGAAGTTTACCTCTTCCCAAATGATCTTGTACTTTAAGCATCAGCTTAAAGTCAAGATTAGGTCGGAAAGGCGGCGACTCTCTTCATCTGAATTCAGCAAAAGGTTGGTGAATCTTGCGCGCTTGTGTCGTGTGAAAGGGGCTGACCTGGAGTGGCACTTTGATGCCGGTTAGGCATCAGAATATTGCTTTAGCTGGGTTGAACACGGGCAACCCTCCCAAAATTAGGTTAGCTTAGGTTTTGTTTTTGATTCTTTAGTTTCATTTTCCAGTAAAACTTAGCTAGGGTATGTATGCTCATTGGCCCCTTTTATTTCTGTCCCTATAAGTTTAATTCTCCATCCCCTCCCTCGTTAGGTGGTCAGTGACGTCAGTTCTCTGGTGGACGCGGGGCGTTTTTCGTTTCGGGTGTGATTTTTCGTATCTGTTGTTGTGTCTGAATGAGTGCATGTCTGTGTGAGTACTTGGGATGAATGAATGGTTTTATTTTATAGTCCCGCATTAATTTCATCTGGTTAACTGATGTTTCTGCCACATTTAGTGATTGTGGTTTTTTTTTTGTTACTAACACGATTTTGTTTAGTTTCTTGTAAATAGTTATTTGTTTCATATTGTATTTACTCATTGGGGTTACTTTTTTAAAAAATTAAATTGTTATTTTATTCCCCTCCCCCCCCACAGACGATAAATTGTACATATGGGGTCTAGTTAGTATTTTCATAGAGTCATTGAGGTATTATGGTGGGTGTGGTAAGAAATTTAAGTAAGAATGTGTTGTTTTGGTGCAAGAAATATTGTTAGTATGATTGGGTCAGCGTTTGTGGCTAGCTAAGTTTAGAAGTTAAGACAGAAGACCGTCCTCTTCCCCATTCCCCACTTCGGCCTTGTGTCACATTTTCTGTTATACACAGAAATAAATAATGTCTTTTTATTTTGCATTTCAGCGGACACATTTAAAGGATGTGATCTCTCGTAGAGATCTGCGTTTTGCCCACTTGTGGGAAAACGCCATGAAACACACATACACGTACGTACGAAGATTCACCAAATTACAAACTGTTTACGTTCACACACAAACAAAAATGTTAAATGGCTATGTCCATTGTAAAAATTTTTTTAATACATATACTTGTTTGTATATATATATATATATATATATATATATATATATATATATATATATATATATATATATATATATGCAGGTATGCAGAAAAATAGGAAAGAACACGTTAGGTAAATAATCCGGAGTTCCTTAGTGTTTTTGCTTTTATTTTTAAAAAGACAGTGCTCCATACAGAAGTAGAGCTTATATCATAATATTTTTTTTTTAAATATGATTCCTTCGCTACATAAGAGTTCTCATGTTTCAAAAGCGAGAGCTGAGACCCCTAATATAGTTTTTGAAATTAAGTTGAATTAAGGTGTCTGGTCACGCTTCCTCGTCAAGCGAGAATTATATATCGGTCTTGTTTTTCTTGGTTTTCTTTACACTCCTTTATGGTTGATTCAATCTCTGAGTCCGCCATATTCTTGTAGTGAACTTTTTCATTCTATCAGGAGTTACACACATGTTCCTAATTTAACAACGCGTAAACCCCCGGTCCGTTATAGTTTTACACTTAATCTTGGATTATACTGATTGGCACAGAAGTCACTTTACAAGGAGCTATTTTCAAAAAGTATGACAGGGCGGAAAAGCGCACCAGAATAATGAAGTGTCTTACAAATTATACAAAATATTGTCTTTTTGTCTATTGAAACTTCGAGAATATCGTTCCAGGGGAAATGGAGATCAGCTTGTAGTGGACCGTGCGGTATGTGAATGGGAGGAGATGATGAGTTATCTCTGTGTTAAGATTTTCCGCTGGCCGGTCCAGCTACTTAGAAATGTGGGACCTTAATGGAGTCCAAAGAAGATAAAGAAACAAACAAGACCGATATACATGTATGCAAACAAATATATATTAATAACAAATAGATTAATACACGAAGTACAAATACATTGAAGACATGAATAAAATGTTACAGTGTTTGTATGGAAAGTTGCGTGTGTGTTGAGTGTTCGTACGAACGCGTATATGGTTTTAAGCGTGTTCCCAGAATATGGGAAACGCTGTTTGTGTGAGAGGTCACATAGTGGTGTAAGTGAAAAAGAGAAAGTTTTTTTCACCTCGCCTCACGCGCGAGGTTGCGGCCCGAGGCGAGGCAGCTGGCCGCACGGGTGCGTAAGCCGTAAAAAGAGCAAGAGGCGAGAGGTCAGCCAGTATTTATACTCGTGGGAGAGAGAGACCCCTGTTGAAGGGTTAAGGAAATGAGGAGGAGCTAACTGCGTCAAGCTGATAGATTCCATATTCTAAAGAAGAAGAATTCAAAACAATTGGCCGATTTTGTTGAAGGTAAAATTCTTCTTGGATTCCTAACAAGAAGAATGAGCAACTCTGTTAAACAACGAATACATAATAACTATAAAATGTTGGAATTCCTGGTTTACTTTTCAATAAAAGGAAAGCGATGGAATTCTTTTACATTCTAGAAACATAAAAAACCTCGTAACGTAAAGCATTTGCTTCCAGAGTAAGTATGTGAGGTTCAGGAATTGGAAGCACACTACTGGCAAGGAAAAAATGAATTTTGGTATAATGATGGATTCTTCTCATAATGAATAATTATGAAGATTATACTGTGTGAAACGGGTCAGTACGACACTCTACACATGAATTACAACAATGCTTGTTATGAAAGTGCTCATTGATTATACTATAAATTCCAGCGTAAACATAGAGTATCAATTGGGCTATTATTTTCATGATTCTTCATCGAGGCAGGAATTAAGATGGGTAAACGTCAGAGCCACTCAGTTATAGGAAAAATAGGAGATAAAATTTTGTAGTAAAGGGGACTCAATTAAAATATTACGAGAAAAACTTATGAAAAAACAGTAAAAACTTCATTTATTGTTACTCTTCGCCACTTACAGATCGTTTTCTTAGACATTATTATCATTTGCGTGTTTTGTTTCTCTAGAAATCTCTCTTGTAATAGTAGTAGTAGTTGTTGTTGTTGTTTCATAGGTTGAAAATCACGTTTGATGAGAAATTTAAAACCACAATTATATTTTAAACTGATGTTTATTCAACAAGAAAATATTTTATAGAAATGCATTCTGAATGTATTTCTGTAGTGTAAAATATGCAGTATTCAGAAGTATTGCTTTAATTCAATGCAAATGTTAAAAAAAAACTAAATCATAATTTTATATTCGGTTGTCCTACCACAGCACGTATTCGTCGAGGAACCCTGAAGTTTTTATCTCCACACAGAACTCAGAAACTACATGTATAAAACGTGGACACCCACCTAAGCCTACAAAATTGCTTTTAATAAGCGGCACGCGGATGTCTGCGTATTATTATTATTTCCGTTAAAATTAAAATACTGTAGTATGTTAATTTTAAATTTTATTTTTCCTCGTGTAGAACAACTTCTTGCGAAGTTGAAAATTTCCATAAAACGATTTTGCATAAGTTATAAATACAATTTTTAAAAATTATTATACTGACTCTTTCTTAAAGAATGCTATATTTTTAAAACTATATGTTTATTTTCTAAAAGAAACAGATTTTGGTCACTTAACGTGCTGATATATAGCACAACTCTGGATGTTATTGTTATGTAGGTTCACAGCTTCACAAGTAGTACAATATAATGAACGTGAAGCGCAAAGTGAGGGCATACGATTTATTAGTGAGTTTTAGGGTTCAAGGTCAAAATGAAGATTACCATGTATGTTTCTTGGAGACGATTTTAAAACCACCCAATCTGCTAAAGTACGCCTATGTTTTCATGCAATGCGATACGCTACATTTTTGTTATCAACTCTAAACTAAATAATTAACATTGGCAAGTTAAAGAATTTGTAAATGATGTGGAATCATGACTTAAGAGTAAGACAAACTTAGTGATATCGTAACAATCGGAACAGTCAGATTTAGTTTTCAAACAATGCAAGCAACTCCAAAAAGCAGAAGAGATATGATGATAAAAGATTAAAAAGAGACTCAATTTCTAAAAGCAGAAGGCTTTTGCTTCACGGCCATATTGAACAAGAAATGATGCTTGGATCAGAAAATATCGAGTAAAGATCTTACATGAATTGACTTTACGTGGAAACAAAAAGAATACATTTTTTTATAAAGACATGATCGATTTGCTAAATTTGTAAATTTCAAAAGACATCAGATTTAGAAAACAAACATGGAATACTGTTGGATAAAAAGGTGTTGGGATTGCTATGAGTTTGAATTTGTTATCAGAAGGTTTTAATTAAGATGGTGTAGCGGACCGTGGGGGTGAAGATGTGAAGAGATATCAGAAGGTTAAACTTTCCTGTTGGCGGGTCCAGCTACATGCGAATGTCGGACATTAAGTCCAAAGAAGACAAACAAGACCGATATATATGGGTAAACAAATATATATTAATAACGAGTTACACAAAGACATGAAAAGTTACATAGTGTTTGTATGGAGAAATTATGTGTGTGTATTGTAAGTGTTCGTACGTACGTGTATTGTTCTTTGCGCGTTCCCGGAATTTGGGAAATGCTGTACCCGTGAGAGGTCACATATTGGTGTAAGTGGAAAAAGAACGATTTTACCTCGTCTCCGTGCGAGGTAGCGGCCCAAGGCCTGGGTCGAAAGAGAGAGAGAGAGAGAGAGAGAGAGAGAGAGAGAGAGAGAGAGAGAAGGGTCAGCCAGTATTTATACTCAGGGGAGAGAGAGACCCCTGTTGAAGGATTAAGGAACTGAGGAGGAGCTAACTGCGACATAGCTCCTCTCAGAATAAAAGTTGTAGAAAGCAAACTTTTATTATGTAAAGAATTTTGAAAATTATTCTTGTGCACTGAAAAGAAAATGTGTCTGTGGTTGCGATGCATGATTCGACGAAATGTGCTTATGGTCGTCAGGGTGCTGTGCATTTCTCTAGTGAGTCAGAGTCGGGGCACGTCCTGGAAGAAACCTCGGTAGTGTTCAGCTTTTGCTCTTTTTTCCAATGCTCCACGTAGAGTTGGGTTTGTCGTCCCGTCAACCTGTTTTCTGGCCTGGTCGTAGTTTTGCTTGAAATATGAGGTTGTTTTTTTTGGGGGGGGGTATGGTTGGATAAAATTGGCGTACCATATTTAATGGTAGCAGCGTTATGGCGAAGTTGGTGGCTGCTGCTAGGCTTGGCGGCTTCTTGTGGTCAGCGACGATGGTCGACCAAGTGAAGGTGAGAGGGGGGAGCGTTGCTCTACCCCGGGGCCAAGTTGAGCTGATGTAGAATTTCTACCGAGTGTCGAATGAAAGTTGGGATAATTTGCTATTATTGACGGTAAATTATCGTTCTCGCAAATTCTTAGATAATTCGTGTTGCATTATTGCAGGGTAAGATAAAGGACGGTGAGTCGCCTTTGTTTGAGATGTGGTTCACACTTTATCTATTTCAGTCCAGAAGAAGAGAGTTGAATTTAGTTAAAATGGTCTTCTTAAGTCAAAATAGTGACACGCGTGGATTCGTGTGGCATCTCTCTGAAGCTAAGTGACTGACTGGTGAATTGGGTCGAAAATGTCCTATTTATTTGTTTTAGGAATCCAAAGTAGGCTCCAGTGAACTTGGCAGAAAATAGGTTTTCGACAATTGTTACACATTTTGGTGTCGTCTCGACCAATAAAAAGTCGAGATTTGCAATGTGAGGTGTTGATTGGTTAAAACTAATTTTGATGGAAGAATGTATTTTATCACAGGTCAGGGGTGAGTAGAAAATATGGACGATTCTATCAAAGGGATATTATTGCTTTGGTGATAGATATCACCCCTTGTCATTTGTTTGACTGACCGAAAGTCAAGATGTAAATGACTGACAGATAAGTGACGTCAAGAGTCGATTTGAGGAGTTATAGTGTATCCTAGCACTGGCTACTCCGTCCATTTGACCTAGACGGACCCTTCGACCTGGACCTTTTTATTGAGTTCCCTACAAACTTTAATTTAATTTCCATTTAGTTTCATAATTGATCTAATGACTTTTTAGTTCTTTTTGTGTTACGAACCTAGTCGTAATACATTTTGTTACCATTTTTATGCTTTCATTTCTTTTTTTTTTTTTTGTAGCAAATCTCAGCTAATTTCTTCTTGAGATTTTTAGTATCTTGCGAGACCTTTCGTTGTTGTTAAGATCTCTTCATATAGCCCGGCGACTTCTCGCCAAATTCAGGCCTGGCCAGGGCGCTTGGACAAACTATATATTAAGTTACGTTCCCATTTTTTTCTCTGCCGACTGGACGCTAGTTGGGTTTTTAATTCTATTCTATTCTTACTTCTGGCTTCTGGCGCATTTC